>OOFC01000160.1:0-14895 GCA_900323345.1 Pseudochromis fuscus
GCTTTAGGATAATTCTCCAGATGCTTCCACTCTCCCACTTAGACACAAACCACACACACACTTATACACTCGTATGCACCTCGTCAAGCACACACAAGAGCGTACTGTACACACAACACATACATACAGTAGACACACCACATCAGTTCACACACTGTGTACAATTTGCCAGTAAACCTACTGATGGCGCTCCCAGTGGGGAAGCTTTTATACGCTCTAATTTCCAGTGTTATCTCTGAGTGCTTGGAGCCAATGCCCAAATAGAGTTGTTTCTATCTACTAAATAAAGGCTGTGTTCTTGTGTGTGTGTGTGTGCAAGTGAGTGTGTGTGTGTTCCCATGTCTCAGTATATCTAGGTGTGGGTGATGATGTGTAATGCTTTTCTATATTTACAGTAACCTTGCGAGGTCCACAGTTATTTTTCCGCTTGCTGTCACTGCACAAGGAATAAAATGCATTAGGATAATATTCAGCAAATCCTAATTAAAATTTGATTGCAGTTGAAAACAGGGCTTTAAAGGTGTCTCTCTCCTTAAAAGAAACATTAAAAGCAGAGGAGCTAAAAAGGCACAACAGAAAATTGATTGGAAAAGTGAAATTGGATAATTATGAAAGCTACTGGTCTTCATCAAAACAATAAAAAAAGGCTTTTAAAGGATGCACTGTTGTGTTTTTCTGATTCAGGCAAAAGGAGGCTTTATTTCTTGAGGGCATTTGGAGGAGGCTGTCAAATTAGACTGACCTATTATGATGTATTCAATCTTCAAATGCAGAATTTGAGTGCAGTGCATGTACTTATTTCTTTTATTATTACCAAGAGTATGCAGGCTACAAACAAAGTAAGGGCCTCTTTGTCTTGTAAGCCAGTTTTCTTTTTTTTTCTTCTTCTTCTTTTTTTGTCAGAGAGCAACAAAAATATTTTTTTTTGTATAAAAGCTAATAGTTTGTCATCAGAGTACATTCATTCCAAGGCAAATACAATTTTTCAGAGTATATCACTTCCATTGTAAAAAATAATAATAATACAAGAATTCACAAATACTTGAAACTCCACGTCCTGTGTATAAAACCATGTTAAAGCCAAATTATTTAGATTGCATTACAAATAAAGAGCAGAAAAATGTACCTTAAAAACAAAACCTATACATATGCAATTCACTTATATTGGGTTTTGCACTAAAAGAAATAAATGGACAAAATGACAGCTGGACTGTTCAACTGTTCAGTGTGAATTTGAGAAGAGACACTTGACGTTAGAAATTCCTGCTGTAATAATTAATGCCAGTGAACATAGAGAGAATAGCTCTGACCCACTGATCCACAGATACTAACGCAAACGTTAGCTTTTCATCCTGTAAATCACTGACAGAAAATGTCAAAAGCTACCTGGAGTTGGGAGTTAGCAAACCTGGTATCCAATCAATGAAACACCACAGTGACTCTGTTTACATTTGGTTTTACAATGCGTCTCAGGTGATCGGATCACAAGAGGACAGCCAAGACACATCTTTGTTTACACCTGTGTTCAACATGCGTCTCCGAACAATCCTGCTGACCACTTGTGTTCTGATGTCACTACTGCAAAGTCAGGGCCTGAGCACAGTTTTTACATCACCAGAGGAGCACCAGATTTTAAACAGTGCACAGTTGGTACAGTTAGCTAAAAATGGGATGGGATGCACATGTGCAACTGTGTCTGGTGAGAGGACAAAGTCATTTAGGACTTCCACATCCCATCCTCTTATGTGCCCAAAGTGTAATTATTTGTTCCTTATACACTGTTTTTATTAATAGACCTGTTGAAATGCTATTTGAACAGTTGTGCCAGATGTTGCAGCAGTTTGTTTTTTTGTTTCTCCTGAGTAACACCTCCATGATCACAAAGTTGTGTCTTGCAGTGCAAGGAGGATGCAGAGGTTCACTGGCTTCACGTCACATCTCACATTGTACTTTAGTTCACTTACATATATTTTAAATGCAATGCAAACTAAGAATGACAAGCGAATTCATTTAACCGCTGTTCCTGTTTATGCATCAGACAAATAGAGATTGCAACTTTTGTGTACTTGAGAAGGCAATATTTACTTTAATTTTCTCCTTAACCAAACCCTTCATTGCTGTAGACAAGCCACAGATACAGTGTCGGCGTCGTATATTTTTTTCCACTGCTTTCTTCTTCAGGCTTATGTCACGCATCCTATTAACCAATTAACCAGGGAGGGAGGAAGAAAGAGAGTGTCACAGGTAAGGACACACACACACACACAAACACACACAGTCCTACAGACACACACTCGCTGCTATCAATTGGTTGCAAAGCAGTGCCGCTTACAACAGGGCGAGCACTGAGTCACCTTGCTAGTAAGTGTCATTCGTCAGGACACGGTAACTAGGCCCTGTGGTGTTCTTAAACCACTGCAGGGCATCAAGCCAGTGTGTGAGGTGTCAAGGCTAAGTAACACACTGAGGTATGACATTACCACCAGTTGTTGGGACAATAAACAAGGGTTGTCGGGTGCTCTATGGGAGCTTTCGCCCACTGTGCTCAGGTTATCAGAAATGTCTTTTAAAGTGTGGCCAAGCTTCGCCTTTTGTGTACGAGCGGCCAAGAAGCAGGGCTGTGATTTAAAAGATCATTTCCAAAAAACAGGGTCAATATTCAGCAAATTAGAGGTTTTTTCATCTGAAATGTCATTGTTTGTGCTTTGTTTACAGAGAGCATGTGTCATACAATATTGTGTAGGTGAGGTAAAGGGGAGGTGCAGGGGATATTTATGTTGTTGGGTTAGTTTTTGGAATAATAATGATTTAAAATTAAGGATTTATAGGTCATTCATAATCTTTAAACAAAGGATTGTTAAGGGTATGTGCTTTGTCCCTTGGTCATGTTTTGGACTCTCAGTCCCTCATAAGACTGAAATTAAATTGGATTCAACAGTAACTTTATTGACAAATGGCACAGAAATTCCTTATTTGAATGAAAAATATCATGTGCTTGAGAAATATATTAGTATTTTCTTGATTTTTCATAAAAACATCACCTGTCCCTAGGGATCGCTGTCATGTCCACCACCCACCACAAAATGTGACTTTTAACTTTTTTTTTTTAACCTTTGTTGACTTGTAACCACATCAGTTGTCATGTGACAGGAGCTAATGGCAGGATAGCAGCGTTAGCTCCATGGAGGGAAGGACACAAGAAAAAATCAAGGTAAAGTTTTGCAAAACCAAGAGTAGGTTTATTGGTCGTCATTTCCAAACACCTCATATTTCCTTAATGTACAAATAATGAGAAAAATACCATTTTATATTGTGTATTTTGAGTATATTTTATGCTAACTCTAAAACAGAGATTAGCATGCTAATATGTCATGAGATTTTAAAAGAAATGCTAAACATGGTCATTTCCACAACAGTCATTTCCATCACTTTATGTATTATTATTTTCATTCATTTCATTACAGCCACTATCACTTAATGTTTCTACTCATTGTGATGAAGTAGAACAAATCAAAATATTTCTAAAAATATGTGTTGGATTTTCTGACAAATATCATGACCAAATTTGACTGTAGTTGGAGAATCACCCAATTACTGTGACATTTAAGTGTTTGTTATCAGACGTTACTGTGATTGTTGTGATGAAATAAAACATTACAAAATTAGGAGATATAAACATGACAGAAAAATAGCTGCAGCAGTGTTTTGTACTGCTAACAATGAAATCACCTTACAGCCCGGCATACAGCACCAACCTGCAACACACAATACTTCTTTCTGTCTTTGATGTGTGCAGTGTAATGTAACAGCCGCTGGGCCTTGCAGGAGCTCAGACCATCATGCATCCTTTGTCCCTCCCACTGGGCAGTAACACACACATATAGACCCATAATGATTTTTTTGCTACGGGGGGCCTGATCTTCACATGCACCGCTAACAGTTGTACCAGAACAAATGATGTTGCTCATTTAGGGAATGCAAAAGGCATCACGTTGACACAACATGTGCTACGATACACCTGGAAGTGTAATGTTGAGGTGTGTGTGTGTGTGTGTGCTACGTGATTGTTGTGATCTTGCCCGTATTGTCTGTGCAGCACAACCTTCTTCTGAAGTGTGTGTATGTGTGGGGGAGAAGTTGCTCAGTTGACCTTGACCATTTTTTCACCTCCATTATCGCTACTGCCTTTTATGTGTGTGAGCATGAATGAGCATAGTATGTAGTATATGTTCGTACTCGTGTGACCCTTAGTGAATGCGGTGCATGTAAGATGGAGCGGCTGCCAGCGTAGCATAAAAATGTCCTCCCTCTGGGACCGACCACACAGCATGTTTACATCCTTGTTTTATTTTAATTATTCAGCCGAGTCTGTTAAATAAGTACTGGAGGTGTTTAGTGTTGCATTTTGATGAAGTGGAGAGACACGCGAGAGACTGATTATTAAACGAACGGTCCGACTGGAAAGTACAGAGCTGGAGATATCTGGACTTTTCCCCTTGTGTTTCTGAAAAGAGGATTTTAAAGCTGATGACATCATGAAGGGGTTGCTCTCTCAGACTTGACGAAGCTCCCTCCAGACCCACAAACGACATAATACAGTTGTGTTTACAAGCTGTGTGTTTAGTTAGGTGAATTTCATGTGTTGAGCACATACAGAGCCGAGCCTGTAGGGACCAAAAAAAAAAAATAAAAAAGGAAAAATCCTCTTTACCACCTTAATACATCAAACAAACAACTTATAAGAAAGAGATATGAGTTTTACACAAATGCTTAGTCCTTTAATGAGCAAAAAAATATGAAATTAAGCAAATTTCGACTCATCCATGAAGCACATTTTTACTGCAGATCACACCAATGTTTAAAACTGTTAAATTTACTTTAAAACTTTACTTACTCAACACAAACACACATCTCATGAGGCTTTTAAGTTGGCACATCAGTCCACTGAGATTTAAACATAACACTTTGTTCAAGTTTAATGACCTAGACTGGGCAATTATTGATAGTCCACTGAACTGAAAAATATACTGCTTTATAAAGTTGTTTAATGTGTGTTCACTTTATATTAAAACCACCATGACAACAAGATCAAAACATCAAACTACCTTTTTAAATCAGTGTTTTTGTAGTACATATAATTTATTAAAGATTAGTAAAAGCACAATATTCAAATTACTTAATTGTGTCGTGATAAAAAGTCATGTTGGACTGACAGCTTATTGTGTCTGATGTACTTAAATCTCTGATGTTACTGGACTGAACTAAAAGTTCTGTGTTCAAGCCAAATAAACTTTGGGTAAGAGTGATTTGTTCTGGTTGAATGTGGCTGTGCTGTATTTTTTTATTTCACAAGAAAATACTTTTATTTTGAAGGTCTGTAATATTTTTTTAACGGACCACTTCTTCATGTACTGTTTTTGTTCATATATATATTTATATACACACACGATTGTCAAAACCTGTTTCAATATATGGAATGAATCATGAAAAAGTTCACAGAGCCTGAAGACGTCTGTGTATGAGTAAGTACTTATGCAAATGCACATCTGCAGGTGCAGCACAAACCTGAGCACTGCTGCAGCTTCAGGAGCCCGTCTGTAACCCAGGTCACACCACGTGCTTCTCAGCCTTCAGATTTTTTTTTTTCCCTCTGCTCATTTCGCCAGCAAAATGTCCGTCATTAAAAACCGCCCGACAACGACGGCCGTAATCCAGGCCCATTAAAGATTTCCATTCTCCTTGTCCTCTAAGGACAAGATGTAATGGCTCAAAAACATCTATTTAGGCAGATGGGAGTGGATTTATTAAAGGGGCGTATTTCATGAATATAACCTCATCTTATCATCAGCCAAAGCACTTTTGATTGCGCTCCTTAATAAGTAAGTGTCTTTGAGAAGGGTGAGTGCCCCACAGCTGACCCGGACCTATTGATAAACTACAAGCTATTGGGATGTGTTAATTTCATCCACTATTAGGAAATCCTAATTAAAACCGCCGGGGGAAAAAGAGGGGGCACATATCTGCAGCTCCACACCAAAAATATACACCCAGGGAGTTGATCTCTGAGGATGTGAAAAGTAATGAAAGCAAAACATCTCTGCAGGTTTTGTGTTCACTGCTCACAATGCTCACAGGAGGAAGACGGTGCATATGTGCAGTGTGCTTCGGGAGCCTTATGAATGAGTGCAGGCAAGCCCTAAATGCATTTTGATTTATTTGTGTAGGCGCGCAATATTTTTCCTCTACATTAAATGCTGGCTCGGAGGCTAACCTTTTCTTCTTGAGTGGAAGGCTGGTTTGGTGGAAGGGGGGGAATTATTTCAGGGTCAGACGCTGCACACATAAAAGCTCTGATAATGCCCAGAATAGTTGTTTACTGCACTGAAGAAGAAGAGGCAGTTGAGTCCTCGTGGAAGCTCGGAGCTTTAGGGTCCTCGGTGCAAGAAAAAATGAAGGTTGCACGCAACACGAAGATGTGGTGATTTTACAGGAATACTGATTTCTTAATCACTTGCACCCCAGGCTATTTTTTGACAATTTCCGCCTGAAATGACATGCCCAGATTATATCAGTTATTGCTCAACAACTGTAGGGCCTGGATACACAGTTTTGGTGTCCATGGAAACACCTGGGAGAATCTGGATGAAGTGAAAGTTTTGTTGTGTCTTTCATCACACTCGAGTGATATCAGATAAACTACAGCAGAAATTCAAAATTTTGTATCCACCTAGAAAAAAAAAGATTAAATTTAGACTGAAAAGCACTGGATCTGCAATTCCTCCAAATTTGGTGTCATATAAAGACGTAATAATTACTGTTGGTTATATTATAATGTCAGTCAACTTGATAGGCATTTAGTGGTCTGTTGAAGCCAATGTAATAACAGCCGACAACATAATAAACTTGCCTTTTATCAAATGGAATAGGCCAATAATGTAATAAAAGTCCTGAACCAATAATGTGCTAACTTTTGGCTAATAAAGTAATAATTTATTATGTTGGCCAGTAATTACGTTAATGACCTGTTACATTTCAAAAAGGGCACATTTATTACATTATTTATTACATTATTTATTACATTATTGGCTTCAACATGGTCCAATCAAAAGAAAATATTTAATAATTTTACCTGCAGATTTGAACACAAATTACAAAAACTGATTCGATTTTAACAGTTTTTAATTTTGCAAACTTTGCCTGCTTACTTTTACAAAGCTAGCATGACGTATATATGTCACCGTGAATTACGGCTGGTCTACAGGACGATGTCCTCAAGTGTTTGTATGTATAATATGTGGTGTAGAGTTACATGAGGGCTTTTCTAGCTCCCTTTTATTGTTGCAGGAGCTCAATGCTCAAGGCGCATGAATGTAAATGATGGACCAAATGTTTTGAATTCATGAAATCAGACAAAACTCAATCACAGCTGTTCGGACACACACAGCCCTCCTGCAGCAAAATCAGAAAAAAAAAAAAAAAATTGTTTCACCTCATTGTTGAAACTCTGAGAAACAGCTCAGAGTGTGTTTATGCACAGGGGCGCATGACACACTGGGATTTAAACTTTTAGACTGAATAACCTTGGATTTCGTGGTGAAAACATCACAGTAAGGGGCGGCAGTGGCTCAGTGGGTTGGGACTTGGGTTGGGAACCGGACCGTCCCCAGTTCAAGTCCCAGCCTGGACAAAATATGGAGTCTGGACTGGTGGCTGGAGAGGGACCAGTCCACCTCCAAGGGACTGCTGAGGGGGCCCTGTGTTTGTGGGGTGGAAACGCCATTTCGTTGTGTGTGTTCGTAGTGTGTACTGCATGCTACAATGACAAAATAAAGCTTGCTTTATTAGGTAGTTCTTCTTCTTCTTGTAAAGTCATAGGTTTGAGATTGGAGGAAAGCTCATGACATCACCCACAGTGCTTGAATGAAACTCCAATACTGCTCTCTGTTTTCCTGTAACTATAGCTGAAAAAAAAAGTGCATCGCAGCTTACTGAGATAACAAAGTCTCCCACAAAACTCCACAAGCCGGCCCCCGTCGTTCGGTCACGCGAGGTTCATTTCTTGATAGTAGAGCTTTAATTCATTTGTCTTGTACACGGCAACTCCTTGACCTTGTGGATGGAGATTAATGAAGAGCTTTAGTGGTGATGAAGGCTATCAGGCACCATGCTCCCCTTGTCTAATAGAGCAAGAGTTTTACATAGCCAATTATGTCGTTTGCATTCCGCTTGTAAGCACAGTCCTGTCAGGGGGAGCCCCGTTAAAATATCAGGAGTGCTCGGACAGCGAGCACCAGACTGAATAAATATTTCACTGTTGTTTTTGTTTTCATCTTTTTCTTTCATCTCTGGTGATGAGGAAAAAAATTACAGGAAATTTTGCTTTTTTTTTTAAATCATAAGTCACATTGGAAAAAGCATGTGTTTGTGGAAATAAAAGACATTGCATTTCTAAAAAAAAATAAATCAAAAAACATCAAAAGTGTGTGTGAACTGCCACTGTAAAAAAAAAACAAAAACGTCCACAGCCTTTTTTGATCACAGGGTACAAAGTGTACAAGTGCAATTGTGAGCCATTACCACTCTTTACTGTAATTATTGTCAGCCAGGCTCTTTGGTGCAGCACTTTGCTCTTCTGGTCTGGTCCACACAGCCAGGGTAATTTTTGATTCTCTCAAAACAGGAGTTGAATGTTGGATCTGTTTGGCAGTTTAGCCTCACTATCTTGTCAACGAGAGGAGGGTAAAGACAGATCCAGATGATGGGTACAGGGGGAGATAGAGGCAAGGGGGTGATAGAGAAATCTACTATAATCAATAGGTGTGTAATTGGAAGCTGTCAGTTAAATGTTTTAGCATCCCCCGTTGGTAATAGGGACTCTATCGTTTTCTATGCAAGATAAGGCATTTTGGTTCGGCCTACGAGGGACGGGAAAGAGCGTTCGGCGGGGGCTCGTTTGATGCGTGGGAGCTGCTCTCTCTTTAGCCATTCAGAGCGGATGCATCTTTGATAGCGCTTAGATGACAGCACACTGTTCGCTCATCAGAAAGTGTCAGGCTCGCTTTTATTGATGGGAGATCTTTTCAACCCCAGGATCCCAGACAACATGGAGAGAGATGAAGAATGTTTGCAAATCAGGTCATTTAAAAGGCCCTTTGTTCTCCATCGCACTCAGCACATCCACTTATTCTTGCATGTTCGTTTTTTTTTCTTGTTGATGTTGTTTTGTACGTTAAATCCAGACCGGTTAATGTCAGAGCGAGGCGTCATTGTCCTCAGTTGCCTCCGTTGGGTTATGTGCCTTGTACCCTTAATGGATCCTTAAATGTTTTGGGTTGCTCGCTGGAGAGTCGAGAGAGAGAAGTTAAGTTTCGGTGGCAGAGGCCCATGAACATTAACTATTCTGTGGCATTTTGAATTTTGCTATTTTGCAATTAGCTTAATGGAAAACGTCCTCAGATTCAGAAGCAGGAGGGACATGTTCCATTAAGCTCCACATAATGTATTTATATCAGCTGGTTGTGGTGTGCAGGCTTTTGCATGTTTAAATCTGCCCGTGTTAATGGAAGACTGGATGCTGCTGAGACAGCACGAATGGATGGGCACTGTGTCTGAGTTGATATGGATATAGTTAGTTCTGCTACAAAAAAATTGCACCTTTAAAACAACTTAAGTGCTTTAGTATGCTTAACTCTGCAAGTATAATTTCATGTCATGCAAGAAACTTAAGGCATATTTCCACTACATGGTACCAGCTCGACTCGACTTTAGAACCGAGGCGACTGTTTCCATGACAGAGGAAGCTCCGCCTCCGTGTAGCTGGACGTCAGGAAGGAGGAGAAGGTCATGAACTCATCTTAACAATAACTGTTGTGGTGTCACAGAAAGTAGTTTTAAGAGGTTTTTGCTCTACCAAGTTAGAGATTTTTTAAAAAATTTTCTCCAACGTTTTTGGAGTTGTGCGGTCCTGCTATGACAGGGGTGGGCAATCCTGATCACTGGATTGCAGTGGGAAACACTTGATTCAAATGGTCAGGTCATCATCAAGCTCTGCAGAAGTCTGATAATGATCCTGGTCACTTGAATCAGGTGTGTTGGAGGAGAGACACATCTAAAACATGCAGGAGAGTGGCCCTCAAGGACCAGGACTGGACACCCCTGCACTATGACCTCCGTCCGCTGTCACATCGACCAGGTGTACAGAGCACAGGATCCTTGCTGACGGTTTTTAAATGTCATTTTAAAGTTACATTAAAGTCTGTTATTGTACCTTTATACTGTTAACTTTGTATTTTATACTTAACTTGCTATATTTACTGTTGCTGCGGAGGCTGTGTCGACTATATTTGTGTGCCGTGCAGTGATGATGCAATGACGCAGTGATGATTCCAGCCAATCACATTTCAGGACCTGCTAGTACCTGGCCAGCTTTTCTTTAGGAGAGCAGGTACTAGAAAAATGGTAGTACCAGGTACTTTTTCCTGATTGAAAACTAAACAAACTAAGTAGAGTTGAGCTGATACCAAGCTTCTGGGAAAAATCAATGCAACTTGCCGCTGTTTGTAAAGCACATAACTCCTTGTTAAACCACAGCTACTGGGATTCATCAGGGTGGGTACATGCTAGCTGTTTCCTCTAACGCTAAAGTAATCACCTCCTGGTCTTGTTTCATATTTATTGGACCAACATAAGAGTGTTATCAATTTTGTCACTTAACCCTTTGAAAGAAAGAAGTTGAGCATATTTTCCAATATTTACACAGTCACATTACAAAAAAATAAATAAATACAAAAACACTGAACAAACTACTTCTTTTGAAGAGACAGGGTATTGCCCAAGAAATAAATTATTATATTTTGGGAAAGATCAGAGGATATGATTCTGTCTGGAAAATAAAAATCTTGCAATGTCCAGATGTTTCACCAGGATAGTGTTGATATTTCACAACAGTCCTCGGTCTGTAGCTTCAGTTCAGCTGGATTGGACCTTGGCCGGAGTTTGTGCTCTCTGAGTGCTTTCAAGTTTAAGATCTTCCAAAACCAAATAATGTGTGACTTGAGCTACCTATACACTGTAGATGAAAAATCCTCTCATTTTGATCAGAGTGGACACCAACTCGCCTCCTTGCTATAAACACAGATTACATAACCAATGTATTTAGACCATAGGAACATAGAGGGGAGTGGATTCATGCTCCCACGCTGTACAACTCCAACATGCAGAAACATTTCCTGCTTTCTTCTTCTGCAGCTGTCCTCCTATGCGTTTTGCTACAGGTCGATCACTGTTGTGTTGACAGCAACGACAACATCCTGCAGGAGCCAGAGAGCACATACGCAGACATTAATTGTTGCAGACAGTGCACAAACACTTGCATGTGGGTCACTGCTTCGACAAGGCTGTGAGAAACGTGCAATGCAAATCTTTTACAGTGGAGAGTGAGTGGTATGGCCAAGCGACTTGAGAGGGTGACAGATGTCAGTGAGCTCATCAAAAACCTGGTCATTTCCTGCCGGTGCCAGCCACACGCCGGCACCTGCTGCCTGTCTCAGTCCTCGTGGGTCGCCCGGCGCTCCTGAGCAGGCTCTTAAGTGGGATCTGTGATGTTGCCATCAACCTCTCTGCACTGACAACACGCTCTGTAGTTGTGACGGCTGTGAGCTCAGGCCCGTCCCCGAGCATCTGTTCTGTCTTCTCACTTGCTGGATGATTTCTGGCTGTCACGCCGGATCTATCTACATGCGTCTGTGTTTCTGTCTTCCTACCTGTCTACATATGTAACTGTTCCTGTCTTTTGCACTCCCTGCTGGTGTCTCGCTCACTCTGCCGCTGTCTGTACCCGTGAATCCCTTCACCTCGCTCCACATCTGAGGATTATTGTTATGTCATCAGTTTGCTTGCTTGTCTGAAGTGGTTAAAAATACACAAAGGTTGTTGGTTTCAACAAGGTTGTCCCTTGTGTGCACTCTCGAGTGCTGCTTTTTTGTCGTCAGCTGGATTATTTATACCTGAACAGCTGTGTTACCAATTTTCAACCTTTCTCACAGAGCTGTCATCACCTTACATGCCCGCATTCAACTTTTTTGTCAATAGTACAGTGTATGAATCTTGTAAAAGGCTCATTGTGCTCATCCCCAAATCCTTCACCTGATGATGCAAGCATGGGATGAGCACTGGCAAGAAACAGTCAGCTTCATTCCCAAATTTTTTTTTTTTTCACCAGATTCAACAGAACAGACTGAAAAATTACTCTAGCTCAGCCAGTAGCTGTGCCAATGGAGAAGTTGTAGCAATTTCAAGAAAACCAGAATCTCAAATTGTAGGATAATAACCTGCAGTGAGTTGTCATTAACACCAAACAAATCTCCATATAAGGATCCTGCAGTAAAGTTGAAGCTTCTTAATCACTTTAAAAATGCAAAATTTTCCAGTAATTGCTGGTTTCTTGTTTACATGTCTGCTTATTACATGCCTACATCCCAAGATATTAATTATTTGACTGGATGTGTTGATTTAAAATGAGCTAATTACAAAGTCTAGTAACATAGAAGTTCCTGCCCAGTCTGCCGTTTGACAGGACAACAGCAACACACCCTGAAAATAACCTCTCAAGCACCACAATTTTCAAGAAATAGTATTTTGTCATAAACAACTATATATAAAAGCCACCGACGTCTGCGTGAACAGATCAGCCATCCTGTTGTGTGTAATTGCCTTGATCCGCCCACTGCACCTTCACAGGAGCTGCGATGTAAAATCAGAGCCAACCCGTCTGACTCAGAGTTCAAGTGTTAGATCAAACCTGACAATTAAGAAGGTGAAGGGCCTCGTGCCTAGAGTTGCCTATCGACCCCATGCACACCGCTTACACACAAAATGCACAGCAGTGGAAGTGCACTTTTTGCTGGCCACTCAGCATCCGAGAGGAAAAGGAAGCAGGGTTACGAGGGGCAGGGGCCTGAGCTATGCTGCCTCCAAATAATGAGAAAAGAATGAATTCAGTTGGGATTTCTAATTCTGCCAGACTGTGATTAATCCCATCAGTAAACAAAGCAGAGGTCATCGTGTTTTGGAGAACTCCAATTAGAGAGTAATCAGTGCTAATCAGACAAGCTGCTCACCGGCATCTTGGTGATTTCGGCAGTAAAGGGCTCTCTAGTGAATAGTCTGCCCTCCACACTGAGAACGACCGACCCACACTCTGTGATCCTGTGTTAAGGGAGTGGGAGGCAGAAGAAAGAAAGGAGGCTAATTAGCAGTGCCATTCATTAGCGACTGCGTGTGATGTGTGCTTGGGTGGGCTGGCGAAATGTGAGTGTTTTTCTGATGTGGTGAGTCGTGCTATAAGTCAGTGCGTGCGTGTGATCGCTGCATGCAAGCACAAGTACAGATATAGCTGTGTACAGTCCCTTGGCTGTCTTGATGAACTGTGAGAGTCCAAAAAAATAAAAAAAGTTTAAAAAAAAAAACAAAAAAAAAACAGGTACACAGTAATTTGCCTGGAGATCACCAGAGGGCATGCTGCGCAGATGTAAATGAACAGTGACTCACTGTTTTCTTCCAGTGAATCATAAAACTTGCCTTTGCATTTGATGCCAGCTTTCAAGGTTAAAGGCCCGGCAAGATGAGATTGTTTGCCAATTGATGGGATACTTTGCATTTGCTGTTAGAGAGAAAAAAAATGAACATTTCTTGGCAGGGCCACCGCATGAAGATTTCAAGACGTTACTAATCCCTGCTACAAAATAGTCCAGCATGCAGCAC
Organism: Pseudochromis fuscus; assembly: GCA_900323345.1. Classification (NCBI taxonomy): domain Eukaryota; kingdom Metazoa; phylum Chordata; class Actinopteri; family Pseudochromidae; genus Pseudochromis; species Pseudochromis fuscus. The sequence goes on from OOFC01000160.1 coordinate 13,762, forward strand.
CCATAAAAACCATAAATTATTGCTGTCTTGTTAAACCAACATGATATGATGTGTTAATTACTGAGCTTTAGAGAAGCTGCTAGTCAGAGGCAGGCTACACGTTACCACTCATTTTCAGTTTTTATGCTAAACTACAGATAGGGTTTCCCAAAGTGTCAGTGTCCGCACTTCCTCAATCAGTGGCTAAGGCCTTTATTTAAGTAAAACTACAGAAGGCAACAGGCCTCTATTTGAGGCAGGCTTGTGTTAGAGGATGGACCTTATTCCTAATTTACTCATTTTGTTAAGTTTAATCATGATTTTTCAGTATGAAGCCTTGTTTTGAGGCTTTAAATGGGATCAGAAGTGGAGGGCACCAAAACATCTAAGTTGCTGCTTTGCTACGTAGATACAAACTCAACACCCAACAATGAAAACCCCTCTACTGTTTCAATTAACTAAATGCTTTACTGCTTTTTACTGTGAAACACTCGCAGTCACTATATGTTTACCGTATTTTCCGCACTATAAGGCACATCGGATTATAAGGCGCACCTTCAATGAATGTCCTATTTTAAAACCATTTTTATATGTAAGGAGCACTGCATTATAAGGTGCATAGAATACAAACTACTGTAGTGGCTGGGGTTGTGTTATCATCCATCTAGATGAAGCTGCGCTAAAGTGAATGTCAACAAAACAGTCAGATAAGTCAGTCAGTCAAACTTTATTCATAGAAAACAAACCAACGTTCTGACAACTCCGTTCACTCCCAAAACAAGCTAGTAGATTCACAATACGGTACCGTACGTACCAGTAGCTCTTACTGGTATTTGTGCCGCCTTCGTTGAAAACAATGTATTTCCACCTCCATTTGTCACAGTTCAAAGCTACATGAACAGCTGTTTTATTTTTTTCTCCGAGGTAACGTCAGTGATGTAGTATTATCTTTTACCAACAGCAAGGTACAACAGGTAGTGTAACTTATTATCACATAGTTAGTGCATCACAAACGTGGAGGGAACTTTTCCCTGATTCAGTAAACACGTAAAAGAAACAGTCTGATACCGCTACGGTAAATCAAACGTTAGTGCAATCACAATATATGCCCCCTGACTATGGTAGCCATAATTAACCAATGTTGATCCATATATA
>OOFC01000162.1:1157-12014 GCA_900323345.1 Pseudochromis fuscus
AAGATTTCATGTAAAATTAAAATAACAATCTGTGTAAATATGACTGTATGTGGAGTATCCCAGCTGCTGTTTCTACACTGTGGCTTAAAAATGAATGGATGTTTGTGTGTGTGTGTGTGTGTGTGTGTGTGTGTGTGGTTTGTGATGTTAGCACAGCGTAGAGCGTCGAGCATGAAGAACACAGCTGGAGAAGAAAGAAGTGCAGAGAAAGAGGAAGAGAAGGAAAAAGAAAGATGTGAAAAAAAACATCAGCAAAACAGGAGACAGAGAGGAACCTGCAGAGTGACAGCAGGAAGGACCAATGAGAGGGAGGGAGGAGGAACCTGCAGAGTGACAGCAGGAAGGACCAATGAGAGGGAGGGAGGAGGAACCTGCAGAGTGACAGCAGGAAGGACCAATGAGAGCGAGGGAGGAGGAACCTGCAGAGTGACAGCAGGAAGGACCAATGAGAGCGAGGGAGGAGGAACCTGCAGAGTGACAGCAGGAAGGACCAATGAGAGGGAGGGAGGAGGAACCTGCAGAGTGACAGCAGGAAGGACCAATGAGAGTGAGGGAGGAGGAGCTGCTTTAAAAAACTCTTCTGCACGACGTAGGCTCCTGCACAGTGTGTCTGTTCGGGTAGTAAGAGGGACACTTTGTCCACTGTGTCCTCCCGGGACTCAGAGACACGTTTTTAAACCATAAACACAACTGTGAAGAACATCCCGAACACACCCAACAATTACTGTCCTAAAACTGTCCCAGAGGACGACGCTGATGGTTCCTGTCCTCAGTAACAAAGACATCATCTGTTGTATGTCACAGTTATTCTTCAGTCGGTCATTTGTGTCTTTTATGTCCTTCTCCTGTACAGCTTTGTCCATCAGGATCAGGTGGCAGCTGAGGAGAGCAGACATACCCGTCCCTCGCCCGTTCTTCCAGTTCGTCCCAGCTCCTCCCAGACCAGCTGGGAGATATAATCCCTCCAGCAGGTCCTGGGTCAACTTCTGGGTCTCTGCTGAGTTGGCCGTGCCTGGTAAGCCTCCAACACAAGGCACCACGAGGTATCATCCTGATCAGATGCCCCAAACCACCTCAACTGCCCCCACCCGGTAAAGGCCACTCACATCAGTCTCTTGTCTCTTACTCTTTTGTAAGAGTGACCGTAGGTGAGGGTCAGGGCAGAAGTCTTATGGCTCAGCTCCAACTCTACCACTTCAGACCATACAGTGACCCCATTCCTGCTGCTGCTGCTCCAGCCCGTTGCAAAAGTGTGATACCCCGGTAATTGGTACCAGTCTCCCTTCTGAAAAGTAGTGACCACCACCCTGGGTCCTTGCAACACTGCTGACATGTCAACCATGACAGCCCCACAATGGTCAGGGTCTTCAGCTATTCCGGTGCTTTGTCACTGCTGAGCTTTCTAACTACCTCAGTGACTTCCACCAGGGAGATGGTCTCTGACCCCCCAGACGCCGAAGCCCTGTCCCTCGAGTTTAACAGTTCCTTAAAGTGCCTCCGTCCACTTAAGTCGAATTGAGTTTCTCCATCCTTGCTGAGCACAGCTTGGGTCAAATGCCTCCGCCCCCTCCTGAGCTGCCTGATGGTTCTCCAGAGCCTCTTTGAGGCCGATCAAAAGTCATTCTCCATGGGCTCCCCAAATCCCTTACGAAACCTTTCTCAGCGACTGTCGGTACCTATCTGTGGAGTCAGGATTCTTCTGGACCAGTCAGAACTTAACGACCCGATGGCTTCTCTCATCCCTGGTGTCCACAAGCAGGTTCTTGGGTTCCCACCGTGATTGTCACCACAATGAAGGTTTGAAACACTGTCGTCATCGTTGTCATCTTCTCCCGCTTATCTGGAGGGTCCAGGTCGTGGGGGCAGCAGCCTCAGCAAAGAGGCCCAGACCGCCCTCTCCCCAGCCACTTCCACCAGCTGCTCTGGGGGGATCCCAAGGCGTTACCAGGCCAGCCAAGAGATCCCTCCACCGTCTCCTGGGTTGGCCCCGAGGTCTCCTCCCAGTTGGACATGCCCGAAACACCTCCCAAGGGAGGCGTCCGGGGGGCATCGTCAACAGATGCCCGAACCACCTCAGCTGTGTCTTTATCAATGATCCCACATATTATAAATGTAAAACAACACTAATGTCACTGTGTAGTGTTTCTTTAACACATCTGGACTGAGGCTTGAAGGTTGAGTCCACGAAATGATCAAGATTGTTTTTATTCAGTGACTCTTCAGAAAGATTTCAGCTCTCCACCTTCACGCTGCAGCTTCAGCAGTGGATTCCTTCCTCACTTTCATACCACTGCTCCCTTTTGTTGTTTAAAGAGTGGTGAGCCTGTGTATCGCCGTAAGTTATGAATTAATGCAGCACAGCCTCCACCTTGATGAAACTCCTGAGGTTCAGATAGATCTGTGTATGTTTAAGTCACTTTGCCTGGAAGGATGTTTAAATGTTCTACATCCTGGTATTTGTCAGGTCCTCTGCTGTTGTTTCTGCTCCTGTTGTTACATTAACGCTGTGAGTCTCTTCTGTTTGGGAGGTAAAATGTTTTTGTCATCTGCATCTGCAGCTGCACCAGATTTGAATATATTTTCCAAATGAACAGCAGGACATTAGCCTCCCCTTAAATACATTTTAAACACAGAGAGATTACAGGACAAATCTCTTTAAACAGCACGGTGGGGGGAGAGGTCATCCTGCCATCAGCACTTTGCTCATTATTTTACACATGAATACTGGAGCTTGCTGATGCTGCATAAATAAAGTAAAATATTTTTGTAATTTTGCAAAATGTACTCATGTATTTTATTAATTATATCAAAACTGGACTGAATTTACTGATGTAAAGCAACATGGAAAACTTGTCAATGTGAATCACAATCATGACATGGTATTTATTTTCCTTAAAGAGTTTGTTTTGTTTACATGTGAAAAGACTTGCATTTAATATTTAATATTTGCATTTAATACATGAAACTGTTTTATCTCAGTTCATTAGTCTATATATCTGTCATTTGACACAGGTATCCTGAACAAATGGTTTTTTTGCAACAAAAATGTTACATAAATGAGTCAGTCTGCTGTTACGTGTGTAATTGTTCTTTATTAAACATCAAAATTATAAAATTACATGAGAGTTCATCAAAAATTAAAGGTACAAACTGTATTGTAAGCTTGGAAAATTTACAGTATCGAAGCTACGCTGCTGAAGTGTATATTACTGTTCACAGCTTTCATGGTTTACTGCTTAACACTGTATATATTTCTTTAATATTCTCTGTTTCTATATTTTTAGTTGTTTCAATGTTATATTTTAATAATTGATGTTTGTACTGTACTTTGGATTTAGCAGAATAGTTTCCTTTGGAGGTGCAAATCGATCCATTAGGAGCTGGAGGTCCCGGCCTGATAAAGCCAACAGGACCACATCATCTGCATAAAGCAGCAACCCCATCCTGAGGTCACCAAACCAGACCCCATCAACACCCGGGCTGCACCTACAAATTCTGTCCATAACAGTTATGAACAGAATTGGTGACAAAGAGCAGCCCTGGAGGAGTCCAACACTCACTGCAAACGAGTCCGACTTACTGCCGGAAATGTGGACCAAGCTCTGGCAGTGGTCGTACAGTGAACAGTATTAGGGTGTCTGGTACCCCATACTCCTGGAGAACACCCCCCAGGACTCCCTGAGGGACACGGTCGAACGCCTTCTCCAAGTCCACAAAACACATGTGGACTGGTTGGGCAAACTCCAATGCACCCTCAATACGAGGCCATAGTCCTCAGTCAGAAAAGGGTGGAGTACCCTCTCCAGAGATCCTGCAACAAGTGGAGGAGTTCAAGTACCTCGGGGTCTTGCTCACCAGTGAGGGAAGGATGGAGCGTGAGATCAACAGGCTGATCGGTGCAGCATCTGCAGTAATGTGGACTCTCCACAGATCCACTGTGGTGAAGAGGAAGCTGAGCCAAAAGACAAAGCTCTCGATTTACTGGTCGATCTTCGTTCCCACCCTCACCCACGGTCATGAGCTTTGGGTAGTGACCGAAAGAACAAGATCACACAAGCGGCTGAAATAAGTTTCCTCCATAAGGTGGCCATAAGATGGATCCATGGATGGATGGATGGATGGATGGATGGAGTTTCCCTTGGAATTATTAAAGTCTTATCTTATAATTAACATAATAATCATTCCTGTTTTTAGTGTTTGCCTTTTATTTTACTTCCACGTATCAAACACAGCTTTTAATTTGATGGTTGTCAGTTTGTACTTTCAGATTTTTGTCAAACACTGTGAACAACATGAGCTGCACTCAGCCCAGAAACAGAGACCAGAGCCAGGACATGTCCCTGTATTCACTCACACTGAGAGTCCAGTTGTACAAACACACAATCCACACACATCAGGACAACAGAGGAAACAGCAGCTCTGCAGGATGCACCGAGCTGCAGGATGCACCGAGCTGCTGGATGCAACGAGCTGCAGGATGCACCGAGCTGCTGGATGCACCGAGCTGCAGGATGCACCGAGCTGCTGGATGCACCGAGCTGCAGGATGCACCGAGCTGCTGGATGCACCGAGCTGCAGCCTTTCAGCTTCTGATGAGACTCTCTCTACATCCAGTTTCCTCTGTTTTCTTACAGCAGCAGCAGCAGCAGCAACACAGTTTGTATTTACACCACAAAGCAGGAAACAAATGACACCAACAGAAAAGCACTTTGTGTTGATCCTAAGGATTGCTTTCTCTGCTTTGTGTCAGACACATCGCTGAGCTACAAACCGCTTCCTTTAATCTTCATCATCTTTTATTCTTAATGAAGTTAGTTCAACTCCTCGAGTAAATAAGCTTCCCTCAGATCCAGATTTCCCTTGGAGTTTTGGGACTTAAGAACAAATTATCTGTGGAGATTACAGCGAGATGAGTTAGTGACACAAAAATCATGCTGATTAAAACAATCACCATGTTTTAGGAAGTTTGAAACTTTCTGCTGCAGTTTATTCCGACAGGAAGTCAGTGATGAAAATAAAAAGTGTCCTGTTGTACGCAGTGGGGGGAATCTAATGAGTCACACAGCAAGTCTTACAGAAATATTAGTTTTCTGTGCAGAGACGCAGAGAAAAGCAAAACAACAGTGAACACTGTGTAAGTTTACTGTCTGTTTATTTTACAGTTTTTACCTCAGTATTCAAATTACATCAAATCCTAATACATTTAAAAGTAGATTGAAGTACTTCAGGTACTACAACCTGTCCACTGACAGCAACAACCCACACTGGAATGATCTGTGATTTCACTGAAGTTTTCTCTATTTGAACTTCCAGCATCGATGGAAAGCATCATTTTTCAAACTTAGAAATGATCTTTAAAATCAACATTTTCTCACCAAAAAATTGATTCAACTTAAAAAAATCAACAACACCAACCAGCGTCTTTGTCCATGTAGGAGGCCATGTTGGATTTCAAACTCTTTAGACTCTGTACATGGAAACATTACAATGAACCAGACATCAGGACCCAGGCAGCGTTCATCCAGCCAATAAATCACAGAGGAGGAAAACACCTGTCTCATCACTATACATCACTCCATTCAACATCTCAATGAAGCAAACATCTTTCAATGAAGCAGGAGGAAACACTAAATCCAGACAATTAGGATTCTGCTCAAGACAAAAGGTAAGAGTCTGTGTGTGTGTGTGTGTGTGTGTTCAGTATTCAACAGTGTTTAACAGCCTAGTTCATCAAAACGTCAACAGGAGGTTGTTTAAGTTCAGCTGCGCTCAGCTGAAGAGACTCGACCAATGAGAGAGGAGAGAGAGTTTACAGGGATTAGACGTTTAATACATCTGTGGCCACTAGATGCTCCAAACAAGTCTGAATCCAATGATGGACACGTCCACCAGGCCCAGAGGTACACAACAGTGTCATCAGCATAAAGATGTAAACTAGTATTTCACACAACGATCATATGACTGTGTATAAAAGATGGATGGAGCCACCAGGTCTGAAAAGTGAAGCCAATGCTGAAGGACACAAAGTGCAATACCACTGACGGCCACTAGAGGCTGGCTCCAAAAATCTCCCAGCCACAGTCAACTCTTCTTCTCAGAGATCTGGTGGGAGGAGTTAGGGGCGGGGCTCTTCTGATTGACAGGTGGTCCATCTGAAAATCATTTCATCATTACGGAAATTTTAGGCTGAGAGAAGGGGAGGAGTTAGGGGCGGGGTTAGTTTGATTGACAGCTCTGGTCTCCAATGATTGTCAGGTGGTTTGGAGACTCATTCACTGATGAACTCCAGTCTCATTGGACAGTGTCCTCAGGTTAAAGGGTCAGACCCGCCTCCTCACGCCTCCCTTTATATCCAAATATGGTCACTTCCTGCTCCAACATCAACATGGCCACGTTCAGGTACCAAACTCCTGGATCAGGATGGACCATGACTGGACCTGAAGGATGTCCTTCGAGCCACAGCCGCCGCCACCTCTGCTGTCAAGCTGCGTTCAATAATGTTTAATTTGCAGACACGAGTTTCGCTCCAACTCTTAGATTGATTAAATGTCCCCAAACTCTGTCACCGGTCGGCAGGATGGCGGCTAAATCAGAGCTGACGGCGAGTGTTGGTGTGCAGGATTAAAGGCATCCTGGCAGGAGGAGGACGGACCTCTTCTTCATCTCCTCCTCCTCCTCCATCTTCTTCTCACTCCTCTACAAAGACGAATTCTGCAAAGACAGTCGCTCGCTTAATAAAAATGTCAAAATCAAGCTTTTTAGAGCCAGACAGTGTGGTCCTCGTGAGGCCGGTAAAGCCTCGGCCTGCAGAGAGATTAATCACTGCTGCAGTGAAGTCACACATCACCTGAGTTTTCAGGCTCTGACGACGGCTGGAAAGTTGATTGCAGCTTCAAATCACAGATGTACAATCAAAGCATATCGGACAGCACATAAAAAACCCTCAAAGAAACACTGGGATGATGTTTTAAAGTGTTTATGTTATTTATTGGTGTAATACTGTCCAGTGTGTCTGACAGCTGCTGTAAACTAACGACACTCTGAGATCTCACAGCGTCACAGCCACCAGACAATAATGTGGATATTACAGTTCTGAGAAATCATTAAAACTTCAACACACAACTTCATACATTTCACTGTCCAACAAAGTACTGTAAAATACTCAGTCGAAAAATACTTTGTAGCTTTAATTTCACAAAACATCCTGCGTCATTTTGGCTTTTTAATGTGTAGTTATGAATATTTATACATGTACAAACAAGACATTTACTCAACTATTTTCTTGTAAAAATCTGTCAAACAAATCTACGTAATATTACTGAACCAATGATTTACTTGTGCAGTTAATGACCAATAATTGTGTCAAATTATACAAATATAATTTCATGTATTGAATAAAAAAAGAATTAAACATAACAAACTAAGTTTCGTTAAAAAAAAAAATACTTTTTTCAATTAAAAGGTTTGATATTTAAAATTTGACATTTAAATTGATATTTTGTAGTTTAATTATTTTTGTATCAAAAAAGACTAAAGTGAAAATATGTCTAGAATTAAAATTTTTGAAAAGGCACCACACTAGTAATTTTTAAATTAAATTAGGTTAAATTAATGTATTTTTACAATAATTTTATGCAAAACAAAATAACTTTAAAATATTTTTTATTGTAAATCTGTCATTATAAGTAATTATCTTAATATTTTATGTGTTTTTAAGTTCAGGAAAAATCGATAAAAAATTAACTTTTTTTTTCACAGTAACTGGAATGAGATTTTTTCAGCTGCAGCTGTTTTAATTATATTTTACATGAACTAAATATTTCCTCACAGCGTGTGATTCAGTCATAAATAAAAGTGAAAATCAGAGTAAATTTAATCTATTTGCTGTTTGTGTTTGTGGAAGACGATGGGATGAATCTCCCAGCATTCACGTGGATACAAACACATTAATGTTTCAGTGGATGAGGACATCAGGAGTATGACCATCATAGGGCGTGGCCTCCGCGCTCCGACCTCTCTGGAGTTAAAACCACTCGCCAACTTCCAGCGTTACACACAAATCCAGCCATCGCACATTCTCACAAACCACACGGCGAGCGCTCAACAAGCCGACATGGAGAGGCTGAAATGTTCTATTCTCAAAGCGTGGCGGCGGCGGCGGCGGCGGCGGCAGTGGGATGAGGATGGAAGCTGCAGAAATCAAACAGGAAAACAGCACCAAACAGGAGTGAATACGCAGTGAGTCAGGAAACCACACGCTGCTTCTCCTTATGTGTGGTCAGCTGTTTAAAGAAAGTTTGAGGCGTCCAACTTTCCAGAGACGTGGCGCTGACAGGAAATGAAACTCCCATCACACACCTGAGAACACATGACGACCAGTGGAGACGTGTTGTCTCAGTCTGGAAACCCTGCAGAGGAGACCCCGCCCCCATCCAGCTGTGATGGACTCTCAGGACGACTCCACCCCCCCAACACCCAAGCTGTGACCCTTGAACCCGAGGTCACTGTACAATACGACCACAGCTGTCAATCAAACTAGCCCCGCCCCTAACTCCTCCCACCAGATCACTGAGAAGAAGAGTTGACTTGAATGATGTATTGACTGAATATTTCAGGATTGACAATGAGGATTTTTTATTTAGAGCCAGCACCTAGTGGCTGTTGGTGGTATTACACTTTTTTACTCTTCAGCTTCACTGTTGAGACATGGTTGCCTCGTCCATGTCTATATATATGTATATGTATGTATGTATGTATGTATATGTATATGTCTATATACACTCTATGGTTTTCAGTTACAGCTCCAAGTCCTGCCTCCTTAGTCCAGGACACTGTCACCACTGAACCTCAGAGGAGTCATATTAAAAACCGACTCTGTGTAAACAACGCCCCCTCCTGGTCTGCTCTCCCTCGACTCTTTAACTCTTTAACTCTCTGACCTCTTCTCCGTACGACCGACGACCTTTGACCTGCAGGTCCAATCACAACATAATCACAGAGATGGCATTTCAACAACAGCAAAGTCGACATATTGGACGGAGGACAGAGCGACGGCGGCGGAGAGAAGAAAAGGAAGAAGAAGAAGAAGAAGGCCATCGATGTCAAACTGGAGCAGATCCGAGGGGAGGGACCAGACTCCACTTATCAGCTGTCGACACAACCGTCCTGACATTTTACCCCGACCAGTCACATTTCCAGAAAACGGGCGCCGCTATCATCCCGAGGCGACCACATCCAGCATCAAAGGCTTGGACTGACGATGACACATGTCCACTGATGAGGAGACACGTTGGTTATTCAACATATCCTTTTACAGAAATAAGAAAGAAGATATTGGATTTCAATGTCAATATTTATAATAGGGCAACAAATAATCTGTAAATATGTGTTTTTAAAAACATCTAATTTGTAATTTTCATGCAGCTGAGACGCCCAGAAAATGTTGTAAAATACAGTTTCACCGACTGAATAAAAAATAAATATAGATTAAGACATTGAAATTCTCATTTTCTGATTTAATTAATGTTTTTGTATTTAATAAATACAGGAAAATGAATACAATTCCTCATTACATATTAATAACTTCTTCATTTACATTAATTTTTGATACAATTGTGAAACTTTTTGGATGGATTTTCACAATAACGTCATGAAAAAAAAAAGTTTGATATTTTATTTTAAAAACTTAATTTACTGATTTTATTTCAGAGAAAATCCTGTAAAATTACAGAAAATAACCAAGTTGTAAATTAGAATAATTTTCCATGATTTAAATACAGTAGTAAAGTCGTAGTAAATGAAATACTTTAACTCTGCACAATACGTTGCTTTTAATGAAGAACATTTACACCTGGACAAACATTAACAATGATTAAAAAAACAAACAAACAAAAAACCCCATTATTTATCCATTCTGCCAAAAAAACTTGTATAATTATACAAATTTTTAAGAAATGAATAAGAAACTCTATTAAACAGAAGAACTGAATATTTAATGTAGCAAATGGTGAAAAATGTATACCTTTGTCAAATTATAATGAATTTATATTAATAATGTTGTAGGTGAAAAAATAAAGTAGTTTTTATTCTTGTTTACTTTTTAAATTTTTGTCTTTTTTTCTGGTATTAAAACATAAATAAAAAATAAATAACTAGAAATAGTGATAGATTTGCTAAATAAAATTAAAATGTTCACGGGTTACAGTTTGTGCTCATTCACAGTTTTTTGTTTTTTGTCATTTTATTCAGAACTATACAAGAAAAACCCTGTAAAACAAAGTTACAGCACATCAACTTAACCAAACAGAAACATGGATTAAAAGCTATGTACTAATAAATCAAATTGAATCAAAGCTCATTTCAGAGTGAAAACTGATCAGAAAGCTGCAACTCACAGATAAACCTCCAAAGATAAAGTGCAGTATTGGCTGGTTTTTGGTTTCATAAGAGTTTTTACCATGTTTCTGGTAAAACAATCCAGCTGAGAGTCAAACAGTCCATTTACATTACAGTCCATTACAGCTGCATATCCTCCACATGGTTGTTGTTCTTCTCCCTCCGTCTCCCCCTCCTCTCCCTCTGTAAACCACTGCTCAGGTGCAGTATCTTTCTCCTCTCCAGGACCTTTGGATAAAAGCATCAATGTAAATTGGCTCGGAGGATGTGACTGGCTTCCTCCTCTGTGCTCCTGCCTCCGGGACTAAAAAGAGATAAATGGCGTCTGAGCCCCGGCGGTGAATAGGTGTCGTGTCCCGGGGGCCATGCTGGTACACCTGAGCTGCTCCGAGCGCCACAAACAAGAGATAAGCCGGCGGCCTACGAGTCACCTCGGCTCGGGCTTAATTCATAAATTTACTT
>OOFC01000168.1:6981-28395 GCA_900323345.1 Pseudochromis fuscus
CAGGAGTGGGTGATAGGAAATATTCAAAGTGTGATACACAGGGAGGGGAGAACAGAGATGTTTGGCAAGGCAGGCCAACAGACAGAGATGGACACTGGGGAGAAATGTACACAACTCAAAGTCATTACCCTGGAAGAGCAAGAGCACAAGAAGAAGCATCGTTCAATGTGGACAGAGGGGAAAGTGATGAGAAGAGAATGAGGGATATGAAAGGACACAGAGGTGGAAGCACCAGGGTGGAGAAACAGAAGGGTGAGGGGTATATGAAGCAACATGGGACAGGAGAATATGGAAGCAGATATTATGGAGGTGAGTGGAAAGCTCCTCTGATATGACTAGCCCCAATGATAACAATGAGTGACTCGATCGTAAACTGCTTACATCCTTACAGACAGCAAGTACCACGGGTTGGTCAACCAAGGAGCAACATGCTACCTGAACAGTGTGCTGCAGGTGCTGTTCATGACCAAAGAGTTCAGAAAAGCTCTGGGAAGGTTTGTAGCAAGGTTTGCTTTTATAGCATCTTAATACAGATTACAGTGCACTTCTGTATCACTCATGACCACTTTGTTCTCACTTTGCTTAGATCCCATAATCATGAGTGTGTTGATTATCATCTCATCGCCTTGTTTGATGACTTAGAGAAAGAAACGACTTTCACTTATGAAATCACACAGAAACTAGGCATCAGCAAAGGTACAGCAAACACTCTCTGCACCCATGAAGATGTCTTGTAATTTACACCCAGTTAAAGTAATTTTCCACATGAACCATTTTACCTTTAGTTACTACCTCTTCAGTACAAGCACACACTAAACAAAAAAATACCTAACCAGGTCAAGTTACCCTGAGTAAAAACCTGTAAATGAATATTCACGGAGACTAATTTTGGTATTTGTTAAAATCACCCTAAGGTTATGTACAAAGGGATGCTGCTGAATGCTTTGAGAAGATTATGAGTCTGACCAGTCGTGAGGCATCACAGGTAAAAACCTTTAAATAAACATAATTGTATTTAAAGGTACAAAAAAAGATACCAGGCTTTGTGTTGTTGTTCTTTAAGATATTCCAGGGAGTGTTGACACACAGGAACACATGCCTAAAATGTAAAATAGTGACAGACTCTGACAATCCATGTTGGAGTCTTCCTCTGGAATTGGTGGAATCTGACAACAAAGACTACAGAGTGGTAAGGACGGATTTCTCCCAGTCGGCCATCTTTAATAAATTCAGTGTACATTATTTTGTGTATTTATGATATTCAGAGAATGTTTTGATGTGAAAATGGCAAATTTATGTTATCTGCTGGGAAATTTCAGAAACAAATGACATGAATCCATTTTTCAGGTGAACGGCATTGGCAAACATTTCAGCAAGTCAGTTATGAGTGGACAGAACCAGATGTACTGTGACCATTGTGAGGCCAAGGCTGATGCAGTTACTGTAAGTTACATGTATTTCTGTGTCTGATTTGTATGTACAAATGGACGAAGCAACCAGGTCTCAAAAATGAAGCCAGTGCTCAAGTGCAAAAAAAAGTGCAATACGTCTGGTGGCCACTAGAGCCTGGATCCAAAAACTCTAGCTCCAGTTGGCTCCAATTCAAAAACGTCAATTTTCAGTCATGAAATATTCAGTAGATATTAGGCTTCAAAAAGAGGAATATTTAGGGGTGTGGTTAGTCTGGTCTCCAGTGAGACCAGCACTGAAGTCGAGCCTTATACACGTTGGGTCATTGGGTTCAACGGTCAAACCCACCTCCTCACCCCTCCCTCCGTATCCAAATATGGTCATTTCTCGCTCCAAAAGACCAACATGATGATGTTTAAATGTTAATATCCTGGCTTCAAAACACAAAGAGTCCACAAACCAAAGCTTGTCTTCCTCTTTATCCTCTTTGTCCTTCTACTTTCATGTGTATGTTTCAATTAGAAATTTGAAGTAACGCGTTATCCAGAAGTCTTGGCGCTGCTGTTGAAGAGATTCAAGTTTGACTTTCGTACCATGGAATACACAAAAATCACATGTAGTGTGGAGGTTCCCTACACCGTACAACTAGAGGTAAACCTTGTGTTTTAGTGTTTTATCATACCTCATTATTTATTCATTCCTGCTCCTGATTTCTGTCATGTTTTTTCCACTGATTCTCAGAAAGAGTCCTATGAGCTGTATGCATTTGTGGAGCACTTTGGCCATTTGAAAGGTGGACATTACACAGCAACAATCAAGTCCCAGGATGATGGGAAGTGGTACAACTTCAATGATAGCTTTGTCTCACTGGTAAGACTCTTCGAAAAACTTGCGTCAGTGGCATTGTTCTTACAATATCAGTACTTACCATAGACTGTATATAGAAATAGACAATGCAGAGATGCAAAAAATGCCATAATCCCCATGGCCTAAAAAACTGGCTCCAATTGACTTCAATTCAAAAATCATAACTTTCAAACAGGAAATACTAATAAATACTTTTTTCCCCACAAGTCATTCTGATGTCATGAGTTAATTCTTCTCATCAGTGATCTGGTCCAGTCGAACAAAAATCATAGTGAAGGAGATATTAGGCTTCAGAAGGGGAAGGTTTAGGGGTGTGGTTAGTTAGATTGCCAGGTCTGATCTCCAATGAGAGCAGCACTGAACTCCAGTCTCATACACATTGGGCAGTGACCTGTGAACTCCTCCCTTCATATCCAAATATGGTCACTTCTGGCTCCAACATGGCAACGTTCCAATGCCAAACTCCTGGCTCCGAAACATTAGCCCACAAACCAACGGCTGATGTCACGAAAGCTTTGTCCATTCTACACAGTCTGTGGGATTTTAACACAATATTGTGCAGTTATGTTGTAGATGGAAAACAGTGTTTATAATGGAGCATCTTCCTGTTCTGTTCATTCACAGCCTTTTTCCCAACCATTCCACAAGGAAGACAGCATGAGGTAAGTTTTAATGTGTCATTTCTTCCTCACCATAGGTTTACAGAACATTAAAATGACCTTACCCCAATCTAACATTCATCCCATTAGATCTCGGAGTGCTTATCTGCTGTTCTACAGGAAAAAGAAACGTAAGATGGGGAAACATTTCTGATGTGCTGACTGATGTGTGAATGATTTTTCTGAATTGAGTTTATCTCTACTTTCTTGTAACTTTCCAGTGAGCACTGCAAACACAGAGGACAGTGAGATGTCCACTCCTGGAGCCTCCACGCTGGATAACAGTGACATCAGGGAGCAACGTGGACATGCTGTATCGACCAAAGAGAGGAAAGAGGGTGGGGAGGCCACGTTGAATGTGGACAGATGTGGCAGTGATGAGAAGAGAGTGAGGGATGGTAGAGGAGGCAATGATGGGAAGACTAGGGCTGACAAACAGGGAGATGTGGGGAAGATGGTGACACATACAGGAGGGCAAGATCAAAGCAGAATTGGAGCTGAGGAGGCAACGTCCAGTGTGGACAGACAGAACAGTGATGAGAAGAGATGGATGGATGGTAGAGGAGACAGAGATGGAAGGAGTAGGGCTGAGAAACAGGGAGATGTGGGGAAGACGACAGCAGATGTGAGGGAACAAAATCAAGGCAGAAGTGGAGCAGATGGAAGAACGCAGCAAAAGTTGTACAAAAGAAGTGACCTCTACTGTGATCACAGTCAGTCCAATCCAGGAGTGGGTGATAGGAAATATTCAAAGTGTGATACACAGGGAGGGGAGAACAGAGATGTTTGGCAAGGCAGGCCAACAGACAGAGATGGACACCAGGGAGAAATGTACACGACTCAAAGTCATTACCCTGGAAGAGCACAGGATGCTAGATACAAAACATCTACTCATGGGGACCAGAGATCTCAACAAAACTATCCCCTTCAGCACAGTGGGGTGGAGAGTGACAGAAATGTGGAGATAGTCAGAATAATGCTACATAATCAACACACTAGAGCAGGTGGTCACAGTCAACATGGTGAGGAGCACGCAAAGGGTGTTACTTACTCTGTGGAGGGCCAGAAGGGAAGGACGAGGGAGGGCAAGAGAGATTATCAGTCCACACAAATGTAACCTGAGAGCGAATAACAAGATCGTATTAAAAAGGAGACAACACACAATGGGAGGGATGGCATCTTCTCCATACAAACTTTGACCTGATTAACACCAGAAGTTTTACACACCAATAAAAATTTGGGTTTAATTTAACCCAACAGAATGAGCAAAAACAATAAAATGTTGGGTAGAAGTATTAAAATGTTGGGATTCAACAATAAAACATTGGGTAAAATCAATAAAATCTTGGGTAAATTAATCAAATCTTGGGTAAAAACAGCCAAGTTTACCGAGTTAAATTAACCCAGCATGTAGTTAGTCCAATTACCCAGTTCTTGGTTAAAACACATTTTTTAGTGTGTATTTGATATAATCTTGACATTATTATATTTTCTAGAAATCAGTTGTTAGCAGTACTGTAAAATCATTTACCTTTAGATTTTTGATTTCTGTATTTTAAGTTTCTGTTGCTAGTTGTTTTCTTGTCTGTTAATTTTGGTTTACTCTGTTTAACTAACCAGAGCGCCACATTTAACATGTTAAATGAGAAAGATAAGTTTCAAAATAGTAAAGATATACAAAGTATGGATGTAGAGAGACTTTTTTTTATGTACTTCACAGAAAATCAAAGTAGGGTGTGATAAGATTTTGAAAGAGTGAGACAATTGAATTTCTTCAGTTTTTTTGTTTCAGTTATTTTCATGTTTTTAAATTGTATTTATTTACCTCTATGTGCTTTAATGAAGTAACAATACCTAAATAAGACCTTGTTGGATATTGCACAGAAAAACTGTCAGTGCTGCCTTCCTAAAAACATTTTAGAGTCTTTATAAAGTCATGAAGTCACATTATAAAGTCATTCATAAGGCGCACATTCATCTATTGCATCAAAATTAAAACTGTAACCACAATAAATGTTTCCTGCTTTCTGTCTTTTATGTCTCAGGTACAAATATTGATCCAAACATTAGTCATATGAATGTGCACATACAAAACCAACAGGTGTGAACTGTGCAATCAACTCTTCAGTGAATTTTGTCCCAGTTTACAGTCGTATAACCTGTGAACACACTGGCCCTTGTGCCCATTTTGAATCTGTCTCAAATGATGCATCATGGGATTCTTTGTCAGTTTAAAGTAATTGTATTTTTATTGATAGGTGAAGTTGGGGTCATGAGGAACAATAATTTTCAACAAAACATGTTTTGTGTGTACGTACCATCAACATCCACATTCAACATAAATATAGACATTTTTACATAACATGGCATAATTTTGTTTTACTTATACAACAAGGACTTTTCAGGGAATTAAAAAGAAAGATAGAATAATGGACCTGGATGTTCTGTTTATTAAACATGAACACCAGGTTAGAATTTAAAACAAGTATGCACAGTATGTACAATGTACATGTAGTACCCAATAGCCTACAACTGTGTAACAAGCACTTGGTTCCATTTTTTCATTCAAAATCATACTTGAGTCAAATGTTTTTCACGCATGGAATTGGTATGGCTATGTCAGATGTTTAAGGAACATAACAACAATAAAACTATGATATACCACTACTACTAAGTAATGAGAAGCTATTTAAAAATGAAAAAGAGAAAGGACATTCATCATATTCGTCCTCTTCTGATACATATGAATAGATGAAATGGACAGCAAAAAAGCATGATGAATGAGGTGTGTTAATTTTTAAGCTAGAAACAACCAAGAAAATTAAGAAAAATGGGAAGAAAAATGTCACTCCCGGAACCAGTAACAAAATCAAACGAATCCTCGCGATGTTTGCGATGAAAAGAATTTTGACTCCTCGCGCTTTCCGTAGAGGGGGACTACATTCAAGTAGCAAGATGGCGGCCATCAGGAGCAGGGTGACTCCTGTTTGTCTAAGATATTTGCTGAGACAGGCGGAAAAACCAAGTCGAGGCAGCCGTCATCTCTCGAACATTTGGAACCACGTATGTCTTCTTGACAGTTTATCACATGGGACTTTGTCCCTGCTTCTGAGACAAAGACATAATTAGCTTCTTTCTGCGGCTAACTTTCTGGCCGGCTAGCATCTTCGCTGCATAGTTCCGAGTGCATGTCTTCTGCGTGACTTTGACAGTAACAGCCTGTCCAGGAAAGACGGAGCTTTCTGGTGTTCGAGATCACCAGCTTTCTAAACCAGAACAGTATGGGTAGTTCGGGTAGAAGCTGTGAAACACGTGCCAATGATCATCAGGCGACTTTAGTGGATTACACCTGAGGTTACATCTATGGAGCTCCACATGCTAGCTTGGCTCTGTAGATTTTCTCCTGGAGCGAAGATACTGAGGTTACTTCTCTGACATTAGCTCAGCAGGAATTGGAGGGTTAAGCGAGTGTAAACGTGACCTAACATGTGGTTTGGCCTTAACCCAGCTGTTGTGTCCCGCAGGAGTTATCGGAGTACCACTAGAGGTCACTGGATCTGGTGTTATAGCTTCAACCTGCTGCGCATCTTTCTTTTATTAATGAAATCTTAGTCTTAAAGGTTAGATTTCTAGAGATTAAGTAATTTATTTTTTAATTTCTAGCTATGTGATAAAGGTCTTACCATCATTAAATTGTGTAGTAATACTTAATGGTCACATTTTAGACATGAGATACATATTATCTAACTGACTGATTAACTGCAAAATCAGCAAACCAGGAATAATATCGTTCATATTCACTGAGTACTTTTCTGTTTATTATTGCCTTTATTGTGTGAATTATGTGTCTGGCTGACACACTGTCTTGCTGGTGTCCAAACAGCTCCAGAAGTCCAATCTGCACACAGGGTTTGATGGTCACAGTCCTGCCACCAGGATTCTGTTGGGCCGCAGACACCATGGAAAGTTCCTCTGGGTCAACGCTATGGCAGTCAGACACAACAGCTCACAGGTGAGTCGACACACAGGCTATTTTTTTCCATGTGACTTGTGGGGTGAGTTTGTCTTACAGATGAAAAACATTATACAACCTACTTATAATTATTACTGTTGTACTCCAACTCATCTCCTAAAGTGTTGGGCCCTCAGAAAGAGAACTAAGAATAATTTCATATGGGCAATAAGTTATAGAGTCTGAGATGGTAAATAGTTTTTATTTGAATTTAGATTACAGGTTTTTTGTTTCTAGAGAATACAACAGTCCAACTGTTTTTCCAAATGTTGAAGACTTGTCAGAGTTTGTTTATCAAATAACAGTAACAATTCCAGCTTATGTCCAAAAGCTTTAAAATCTTTCTGTTACAACTGAGCTTTGGCGTCTGTCCATTAGGAATGATCAGTAAGAATAAAATCAGTTACAGTCATTATCGACTGTGTGAACCATTGGCACTGCTAGCTTGGTGTGAGCACTATGAACAAATCTGATGGATGATGAATGAACATTATAATCTTGCATCATATATATGACTCAACCCTATCCAGTACTGCACTGAGAGCTGGTGGAATTTAAAGGTTGATTTAGTGCAAATTTTAGGAAGTACTGAAGAAAGCTGAATCCACTTTTCTAAAGAATCTTTTCAGGTATTTCTCCATTACTGAACGGTTTCTGATATCCTGAATTTATCTTTAACATTGACAGATTCCACCCGAGGGTGGATTCATTGCAGCTCCAGTGGTTGAAGCCTATGACAGTACCCCAATCTTGGACTTCTCTCCCGTGTCTCCGTCTGCTGACCACATCGTCGTACAACCAATCACTGAACAGGTGGGTGAGACTACATCTGAAATGAGGAAATCTGCCAGATGCCTCATTTACATATCCACTTAAATATGCTATTGCTATTGATGCTTTCAGGTTGCAGTTGAAACTGTTTCCATGGCTGTACCAGTAGCAGACACTTCTGCTGTTCCTCCAGTCCTGCAGTTTGCTGACCCCACACCTGTTTTAACACAGTCAGTCATTGAGCAGGTGGCTGATGCTGCACCGACTGCAGTGCAAGTCCTGCAGGCTGTGGCTACAGAACCTCGGTTAACAGAGCTGGGGTTGGGGAGATACACACCAGTGGGATTCCTCCAGAACCTACTAGAGTTCATACATGTTGATGTAGGTTTGCCCTGGTGGGGCGCCATTGTTGTAGGTAAGCACAGCTCAACAAAAATCCTATGATTTATAATATCTCTAGGAAAGTAGTCAAGGCAGATTGCATACATTTCTGCTGGTTGTATTTTCCTTGAGTCGTAAATGTTTTTTTTTTCCTCCTTCATATAGGAACAGCGTTGATTCGTATTGCTATGTTTCCACTCATGGTGAAGAGTCAGAGAGAGGCAGCTAAGTTGAATAACGTGCTGCCAGAGTTTACTAAACTCTCCACCAAAATGAACGAGGCCAAACAAAGTGGAAACAGATATGAATGTAAATGTTTACTCTTTTCTCTTGGTTGCATTTGTGTTTTTAGTGTCACTTTTAGATGTTCAGCTGGTCACAAGCTGTTGTTTTTCTGTTGCAGTTGCCAAAGCCTACTCCGATCTGAACCTGTTCCAGAAGAAGCACGATGTGAATCCTCTCCGTAGCTTTTTGTTTCCTTTAGTGCAGGTCAGTTTATCTCTTTCAGATTGAAAACACAGCTTCTGCTGAATCAAAGAAAGATCAATCTAGAGAACCTGATTAAGGAAGGTGTTGCACTTTGTTAATGGTTTAAATTTTTCCCTCTATTTTCTATCTAGCACTTGTATCCAATTATGATCATTTGTTATCTCCCCTCAGACACCAGTCTTCCTCTGCTTCTTCTTTGCACTGAGGAACATGGCCCACCTGCCAGTGTCCAGTCTGCAGACCGGAGGTACACTCTGGTTTACAGACTTGACAGCAGGAGATCCTTACTTTATTCTGCCTTTGCTCACCACAGGAACCATGTTCTTGATCCTGGAGGTGAGGCAGTTTTTTTTTTTTCCCAAAACAAACACAACAACAAAAACAGGGTAACTGTAAGATGATATTGTTCCAGTTAACATGTACTTAGTGTTATACTGTAGGAATGATCCAGTTTGCTTTATTTTCTTTCAGCTGGGTGCGGAGTCTGGTATCAGCAACCCTAATACGCGAGCATTGAAGACTATGTTCAGGATCATGCCCTTCGTTTTACTGCCTTTCATGATCAACTTTCCCACGGTCAGTCAATTGCTCAATTTGTTTAACCTCACTTCGTACCAAAACATGGTGTAAACTTCTCCTGCTGCAACATCTGTGCAGTCAGTGTCTAAAACTATTTGTTTTATTTCTTTGCGGCAGGCGTTGTTTACGTACTGGATGACCTCAAACGTCTTCTCACTGTGTCAACTGGCTCTTCTCAGACGCTCATTTGTCAGACAGATGTTTAAGCTCCCTGAAAGGATCAGTCACCCAGCCTCCGCTTTGCCCCAGTCCGGCGGATTTATTGAGAGCATAAAGAAGGGTTGGTGTTGCAAACATAAATGAATAGATCATGACTTTGGATTAAGTAGTTTTTAGTAGTAATCTTTAATAACAGATGCATTTACGAGATTGTCTCTTTTTGATCATGTTGTAACTGTTGGATGTTCAGGTTGGAAAAACGCTCAGCTGGCCCACCAGCTGGAAGAGAGAGAGCGAAGGATGAAAAATCATATGGACCTCGCCGCTAAAGGTCAGTGGCATCACCGCTTCAGCAACATAGAGACACCACGTAATACTTATCAGGCATTTTTTCAGCTTTGTGCCATGGGGAAAAAATACTCTTTACAGTTGAATACATGAGTGAAAGTGGACTTCAGTTCTTAGCTTACACAAATAATTCACAGTAATGAAATGGCCTAAAATAAAGGGAAAAACATAATGAAATATCTATTTACATTAAGTTTAAATTTGGTCTTGGGGTTAAGTTTTTGCTTTAATTTTTAAAGGAACAAAAAAACCTGTGATCAAAATATAGATAGATGATGACTAACGATTCATGGGAATGTTTCAAAATAAAGAGATCAGTGTATTTGTATGTACAACAAACAATTTGCGTTTTCCAGATGTGTCAAGTGTTGATTGGAGACACCAGACATTCATAAAATGTCCTGAAAACCACATGCAACCATCAGCACAATTATTGTTCTGTGGTCAAGCTTTTTGGCATTTCAGCACATAGTGAACACTACAATACATTTATTTTATTTTATCCATCAAAAAGTGGTCCATGTCATTTCTCCTTGCAGGTCCACTGAGACAGACTTTTAAACACAACCCTCTCCAGCAGGCTCCTCCCAGGTCTGCAGCATCGGCTAAAAACAAGTCAGCCAGAAGAAAGTCGAAGGGCACTGTTGTATGAATCAGCTGCCGGCTTGACAGTGTAATGAATTATGTACATATTTATGGATGGAAGTTTGGGAAAGGGGTTGTGATGATGTATTATTCTAATTAAAGTATAAACAGTCTCAAAACAACCATTTTGTCGTGGTGTTGTCGTTACGTTTTCTTAACCGGGAGAGATGTTTGGAGCAAAATGAAAGGAATCAGTCATTTTATGTCAAGAACAGGTCATTTTATTAAAAATACATATTTGCAGCTCAACTGTTTAAACTCTTTTACATCTAACAGCCAGTGTTTGAGTCAGGCACTGCAGAAGAATGAGTTAATATTTGTAAAAAATAGCCCTTTACTTGACTAGATCTTGCAGCAGACAGTATAAAACTTTAGTTTTGCAAGTAAAATTAAAATGTGTAATTTCACACAAAATATTTGTCTTGATATATTAATTTAAATAATTCTCTACACGTACAGTTCTGCAGTAGAAACAGGTGTTGATTTCTTCAGGGGTGCATCAAAATGTTCTTTCTGAAGTGGCAGCCAGCTCCAGGGAAATTTTGCCAACAAGCACCCAGTTGCCATTATTCATATCTTCATTAATATTATCACTGGGTGGTGATGGACAGGTCAGAGAGCTGGGTCCAGCTCAAGCCCAAATGTTCATCCGTGTCGTGGCAGCAGCGACGGGCTAAGATGAGTTCAGGCTGGGACGTTTGTGCGTCGCTAGTCTCCGGCAGGGTGCTCAAATCAAACGTCTCTACTCTGCCTTGTCCATCTCAGTCAGAACTGAGAAGCACACTTTCTGAATCAACACCCCGGATTTGGCTGAAGGAGGTAAACACAGAAGAAACGTTAGAACATCTGTGGAAGTTTAGATAAATAAAAATCACATAAAACACTCTGAGCTTGCTGTAAATCAGCAAAATACAGTTTTCTTTCTGTAAGTAAGGGATGCATTTAAGATAAGATATTCTTTTAATAATCCCCAGAGGGGAAATTCAGTAGTAATTCAGTAGTTTAATTAGATGTAGTTAGTAGTTACCTACACTGAGGAGGTTGGGTTTTCACCTGTGTTTGTTTGTTAGCAACATAACATAAAAACTATTGATCCGGTCTAGATTAATCTCTTTTAACAGAATGGGTTTTACCTGAGGAACAAATGGTTAAATTTTGAGCAAGATCAGAGGATGGGATCCCGTCTCAGAAAAACCACTATCTTTTATAACTGGCAAATGTTTTAACAAGATCGTGTTGCTATTTCCCCACAAGGCAGCAACAGTGTTCATGAGTGCAGCTGAGGTAAACCTTGTTAGGTTTGTGGTCTCTGACTGATTTCCGCATGAAGCTCTTACCGATGAAGCGCCGTATCCACAGCGGCCTCTTGGAAGCCGGAGTGTAAATGCAGAGGAAGTAAACAGGCACTCCTGACAGGGCGATGCCGATGCCGATCAGGGAGTTGATGGTGTCGCTGTAGAGCGGCACCACCACCAGGAAGATGGTGAGGATGCAGAAGATGATGGGGTAGAACAAACTGAGCTGAGGAAGGAGGAGAGAGACAGGAACATGGTGAGACTGTGGTCTGAATAAACAAATGTATATATGCTGATACAGGTGGGTTTTTAAATGTGGCGCAGGCAGAGCTGATCTGATGCTGATGGAAAAACTTTTGGTTTGAGCTGTTTGATGTTTACTTTGTTGATAAAATGCAGCACTATGCTTTACTGAAATGTTTGATTTTCATGTTTAATTTCAGTTAGTAACTTAAGTGCTTCAAGGGAAACAACAGATTTTACTCCTAAAACTCTGTGCATAGGTCTTGGGGCATACCACGGCATTATGGGTAATGTATGTAATGTTTCTTGTACAAACATTACATTGTTGTCTTCTGAGCATTATTATAACTGAAAGCTCACAAGCTGGTAAACCCCAATTCATGCATGAAGCAAAAACCTTTGCATAGAGTTTACACAAATGCTCACATTTCCAGTCAGATGATGATAAATTGACAGTTAATTAGTGTAACTCTAAACCTTCACTGTGCTGGACTTAACTCATTCTGTGTACAGCTGGGATTCAGAGTGTGCTGTGAAATATTTGATCTATTTACCTTCAGGGGTCTCTTTCTGTCCGGCTGCTTCCAACGCAGATACAGTTGCCCTAAAATGGACAGACCAACAAAGAACCAATAGCTGAAGCTGTAGTAGTTGATCAGCCTGAAGACATCCTCTACGCACAGGTATATTATCGCCATGATGCCCTGCAGGAAAGCATGAGAAGATAGATTAGATTACACAATATGGGAATGGATTGACCATTTAGACAACAGAAAAAAATAAAAGGACGGTGAGGGCTGACTCACGTTGAAGAGTAGGGCAGGGACGGGAGTGTAGCGACTGACATGGATCATGCACAGGTAGTCGGGCAGGTGACCCTCCCTGGAGCCCACGAAGAACAGCCTTTTCGAGACACAAAAACAAATCGATGCTGATGGGGTTCGCTGGTTGACAGGTGATAATGGATGAGGATCTGCACAGAAGCAGCATCGCTTACCTGGAGGAGGCCAGGATGGAGGCGTTGAGCCCTCCGAAGCAAGAAAGAGCCACCGCCAAGGGGATAGTCCAGTTCATCACACCAAACACCTGGTCTGCAAATGTCTGCAGGGAAAAGACAGTGGAGCCTTTAACCAAACCTGCACTTCATACGTTTTGAGTCTCAGTAAAGTGGTTTATTGAGGAATGCAGGAGCTTACCACAGCTACAGCATCACTGTCTAAGATGGCATTGATGGGGAGGATGGTGTAGTAAGCCACGTTGGTGAGGATGTAGATCACTGTCACTATGGGCATGGAAATAGCGATGGCCAGCGGCAGGTTCCTGTAGTTCACCAAAGCAAACAGCAGAGGGAAGCAAAAGAGATGAGACACAGACGCTTCAACGCCAAGTGGCTGAGATTCAGGGTTTGTCAGGAGTCTCGGGGTCAAGAGCCGATCGACCCCGTGAGTGAGGGAAGGATGGGGATTGGGATAAGGTGCGGTTGTTTGTCTCTTAATCTGCCTGGGAACTCTGGGAGAGGCTTGTGATCCAATCACATGTGTAGTCCTGCTTGATCAGTGTGAATCAAAGCGAAAGCCTCCAACACACACACACTCATTTACACTTTCCCTTGCTCTTTTATCTCTCTGTATTGTTTGCCACTCAGTAGTTTGTCTCTAATTGATGGATGTTTTAGGAAACAGTGAGGCAAGTGTTGCACAATCACAGCAGCACGAGAAACCTGCACTTTCTGTTTTATACTTGAAAGAAAGTTAACTTAATATGATGGGCACAGATTTACTTCATGTCATAATTCAGACTCTTGCCCTCCTCACCTCTCTGGGTTCTTGATCTCCTCTGTGACAAAGTTGAGGGTGTCCCAACCAGAGTAGGAGAACAGAGCTGAGTAGAGAGCCAGAGCAAGGTCTCCTGGATCCTGCGACGAGCCATCGAACAGGCCCTCAAAGTTCTGAGTGTAACCTGGAAAACATTAAAACAGCGTTGTAATTATAAAGGGATTAACTGCACTAATCCAGCTTCCACTCAGTAATTTTAGGAAATCATTTAGCAACTTTAAATGAGCAGATATGTTTAAAATGCTTTGTGTAAACAGTTGAGATGTAGGTCAGCGATGGCGTGAGCACCTTTTCCGATCTTCACCAGGCCGGTGATGATGACGGCGATGAGCGCGATAACCTTGGCGTAGGTGAAGAAGTCTTGCACCCTGGTCCCCCACTTCACATAGGCGCAGTTCACAAAGGTCAGCAAACCTGAGCGACAAGAAGTATTACTCACAACGCTCAACAACGTCAGCGGCGACACTTTGCTCTGTAAACTGAGTGTGTGCCAGCAGGTTTCCGCGTGAGAGTAGGGCTGATTTAAGGAAACGCGGCTGCTGACTCAAGCAGACTGAGGCTGTTGTTTTTCAGACGAGGAAACAGCTGAGTGCAGCACATACAAGCTAACACACACACAGAGACACACACAGGTACAATCATGGAAGACTGAAACCACCACTGATCGGATGACCTTGTATAATTCAGTTTGAGGTTGGTGGTTTGTAACCATTTCCACTTACTGACTCACAGTCTCAGCTACTGATATGTAAAGAGGTTTCAGCTCTCCTTCACTTTGATCGGTGTTAAAGTTCTTGGAAAACATGTTTTTGTGCTTCTTCCTGCAACTTATCTTACTCCAGCTTCTTATCAGCACATGATCCCTCCTAGTTCGTAAAGGCCAGGATGGTAATAATTCCTATCTGGGCTGTTAAAGTGCAACACAGAGTTTCACATAAATGACACTTTCTGTAATCACAGTGCTCCAAGACCACCTCAAGAGGAGTATTTATTCTTGTGTGTAATCCTTTCAGTTATTTTATCTACAGTAGTGTCAAGTTACGCTCACACTTATCACTTCACCTCCACATCAGAAGACACTAAAACAGGATTACATCATTGCTCTTTCCCCCACGTTGACCACTTAGCCGCAGCAATAACAACACTATCATCTTCCACCGCACTGACAGGTACAGGATCAAAACAAGTCTGCTCCCAACAGGACGCCCGGTCAAACACAACAGAACACAGCGGCTCTGATGGAGGCGAGCGGCGATGAGCGATGGAGCGGGAGGCTTCGCCACACAGAAGTAGAGGCGTGGTGTGTTGACAGTGGAAGGTTAGAAGGGTGGGAGGTGTGAGAACGAGTGTAAGAGGCCGGTTAACCGGTAGTGGAGGTCAAATGTGGTCCAGATGTGAGAAATGGAGATCCTAAAACACTGATTTGTTGCTCATCAACTGTGAACTCACGTGTAGGTGGGAAGTTGTGAATTGTAGCTGTGAATGTCAAAAAGCATTAAGTTTACAGCCAAGACCCTAAAAAGAGAGATTTGATTCTGGGGACACAAATTTTACATTTCTGTTATTTTTGATGGTTAAATAATTGATTTTGTCATGAGATGCAGAGGCCTGATCACGAAAAACTATTATCCAATTAATAAAGGTTTGGATTTATACAGCGCTTTACTGTCAGACTCAAAGAACATACACAGACCATTATTCTTTCACACCCATTCATACCAGTGGTGGTAAGCGAAGTACCCACAGCTGCCCTGGGGCAGACTGATGGAGGTGTATAGCCCCTCCAACCACCAAACCACTGATTCAACATTCATACAGGGCAAGGTGGGTAAAGTCTTGCCCAAGGACACATTGACAATGACTGAGAGAAATAGGATTCAAACCACCAACCCTTTGGTTGGTAGACGGCTGCTCTACCACTGAGCTACTGCCGTCCCTATCTGACACATTTCCAGTTGCCTGAATGCAAAACAGTTTTTCTCAGTGGGATGTTGTGTGAGATTTGAGGGGGCCCATTTCTGTCAGAAAAAGTCTAGAAAAAGTTTTTAATGGCAAATATTACAAGCACTACAGCGATATTTAGACGTCTTAAAGTCAAGATTTTCAAAGTATGAGACATAAAATTGATATTTTACTTACTAATTCTCATACTGAGTCAAATTCTTTACTGAAGTTACAATTTTAGATACTAAACTATACTTTGTGACAGATTAAGTAAAACATTTTGTCTTACTAATTTATCATCTAACATCTTAAGGTAAAATTATAAAAATTATCATTCGAATAATATTGATGATTGTGATTTTCTGATTTTATTTTTTACCAAGCATTATTGTCTCTATCAATAGAGATAAAATGATAAAATGAATTGGGGCTCAGAAGGATTATATATTTCATACTTTTTTTTTCTCCACTGACTGAAGCATTGCTACTGTGCTGAGCTGTCAGTCGCCTGTTAGCCTCTCAGGTCAGAGTCTCCCTGCAGCGAGGACTTTACCTCACAGCTATCAGCCCTCTCAACCGTCCTCTGAGCACTGCTTATCGGTGCGTGGCACAAGTGTGCATGTGCGTGTCTTTAAGTGTGTGTTCGTCTGGCTTTGAAGTGGGCGGGTGGATGAATGAGTAATATGAACTTTTATATATATATATCTTGAATTTCAGGGCTTATCAGTGGGTTATTGCCTTAACAATCACTTTGGCTTCCTGTCTTATTGTTTGGTTGCCTGAGCGTTGGTATTTCTTCACTTCAGAAGTTGGTGCCCGGTTGCCACGGTGAGCAGTTTGGCGAATTTTCTGGTCAGCCTGATTAATACAGTTTGTCAGCTTCGCTCTGTCTCTGTGGCGTTGTCTAGTTCTAGTTTCCTCAGCAATCTGGGCCTCATCCATAGACAAAGGTTACCTCCACATTTATGAAGAGTTTCTCGCTGTTTTCAGATATTAAAAAAGCCGTGACTCATGTCCACATGTGGAGCCCACAGCAGGATTTCCAAACCACTGCTCTGAGATTGAGTAAAATGGCATTTTCCCTTTACTCTTCCTAATTGGTGCACAAGATTTTAGGCGGTGGCTTAGTTCCTCTTTCATCTGATGTCAGTGAGTCGTTCTGCTACAGAGCTGCTGACAGAAGCTGTGGAGTCACCATTTTTCACTTCTCTAGTCTTTAAAACACACGTGCTTTGTCTTAAATCTGGAACTGTGGTGGTAACAGACCTCATCCTTGACGGTGTGTTACTTACTTAATCATTGCACTGACTCATCTGTCTGTTCTAACTTTAACACTCAGTTACACACACACCCAGATGTGCACTTACATATACAAGCAGCAGCCAGCAGCCTGTTGGCCAAGTATGGAGCTATACATGTTGGGAAGATGGGCTGCACCATGTAGTTGGAGAACGTGATGGCGATGATGGCCTGACTGGTCGGCTCGATGATCAGCAGCGACGTCCACAAGCGTATGAAGGCCAAGAAGCCCCCGAAGGCCTCCAGGATGTAGGCGTAGGAGGCCCCAGATTTGGTGATGGTGGTCCCCAGCTCAGCGTAGCACAGGGCCCCGAATACAGAGAAGATCCCGCCGATGGTCCACACCACCAGAGAAAGGCCGTAGGAGGCACTGTGGATGAGGACGCCCTTGGGCGAGACGAAGATTCCCGAGCCGATCATGTTCCCCACGATCAGGCAGACCCCGTTCAGGAGGGAGATCTCCTTCTTCAGCTTCATGGACTCCCCCGAGTCTTCGGACTTGATGGATGGGGGGCCACCATTACTCTCCTCTTGCATGGGAGCAGGGCTGTAGGACGCCATAGTTCTGTAGTTTATTTATTATTTTATTTAGAGTTTTCAGAATGATGAGTTCTGTCACAGCAGAAGAAGTTGTTGTCTTGAAGTGAAGTTTTTCAATATCCCCTCAGCCTATCTGCGGTTATCTCCCGACATCTGTGAAAGCAACACACAAGGTCACGTCAGTGATGCTGTTACCATGGAGACTGATTTGTCTTCCAGTACATACAGATGCTAATACTTGTGTTGTTTCAATTCTGTCCAAATCTAGTCAAACAAAAACATATTTGCATGCCACATGCTCTAATGTAGGAACAAACATGCAAAAGAAAACATAATATAACTGGTGTGGACTCAGGTTTGTGGATTGGAGAGCCATTAGACCACACCGCAAATGGCCTTTTAAGGTTGAGTGTATTGACAGAGAGAGAGGGGGAGAGGAGCAAACATGCCTGAAAACACCGGCTCGTCACTAGTAGCCATAAGCTGAGGAAGAATGAATGAGGCACATGTTTTGAATCACAGCTGTCCACAAAGTCATCTCCACACACATATGCAGAATCTGAGAGTGTCAGCACAGCGGCTGGTCACATGTTTTCCAAAGTTCATCATCCTCAGCGTGTGTGGAGTTTGATGAGGAAACAGTCACCTTCCAGCATGAATGGCTTCGGTAAAGTAATACAGCAAAGATTTAAGTGATACCACATGCCTCAGCATCCACTACATACTTGAAAACAAAAGTTCAGATTGTTTCATGGTGTTTTTCAGTGAGCTTTTTTCTACTTTCGGACTATTTCTTGAAGCAATTATGTATCTAAAATCTGTCACTTTTTCACAGACTTTAGCCCTGATGTCTTTTCATGATGAATCGCACACACACTGATTAAGACACTAATTCATTTGGAGGGATACAGGAGTGATCCAGCCTGAGAACACATGCTGATTTAACCAGAAATTCAGAATGAAAACCAGAGACTTCCACCAAGGTGAGAAGCATACAAGGACAACATAAGAGAGGCTGAGAGGTTCAGATACCTTGAAGCATCAGCGGCGGATCAGCAACACGTGGCTTCATGAAGGAGCGACTGCAAATAAGAAGGACAGTAGATCAAATGCTGCTGCATGTGACGCGTGCCAGACACACTGAGAGGCGAGGCTCTTCCAGAAAGAGAGTACAATGTCCAAACCCTGCTGATAAGAAGTCCTTTAGCTACTCAAGGTTACATCTTAGATCCAGAGAATCCCTTCAACACAACTGTACATTGTTACTTAAAAGTAAAAAAAAGTTGCTTTTTAAAGATTAAGAAGCACAAATCAAAGAGATGTTATTTTGATATATGCCAGCTGGAAACAGATCAGAGAGATGACAGCAGAGGAATCACCTGGCTGCAGGTGATTTGCAGCTAATTTGTTATGACTCAAGGGAGCTCCTCTGATTTCATATTTCTACCATGTCACATTAAACGCCACAGAGCTGCACTGTGCTGAGAGTCAACCCTGCACAGGTGACATGGCATTACTAGTTTGTAAATGATAAATAGACTGTGTTGTAAACCAGTCTATTACTCTCCTGAGTACTAAGCCATGCTGAGTAGATACAGTAGAGAACAGCTGTTTTGGAGAGACTCACCTTCCCCAGCTCCTCTCTGCTCCTCCTGGATGTCCAAATTACCAAAACAATCCTGGCTACTGATTAAAAAATAAAGTGTAGTTCCAGATTTTGTCGTCAGCCTGGCTTCTCATGGTGTTGTCTCTCTTATGACAGTCCCCAGTGAGCCTCCTCTGTGTCTGCGCTGCTGTTTCCTCTTGTTATGACTGTTCCACCTCTGCGCTCCTCGGCTGATGCACTTGTGGGCTTTTTATGCACTTCTGGTTTCCAACGCTTTACTACCAAGGAAACGAATCAGAGGAAGGAGGAGGAGGAGGAGGAGGAAGGTGGGGGTTACATTTGATTGCATCGCATTGTGTCTCCTGAGTGACTTTCACCGTGAAGTTATGGGGCCGTAATTAAATTATCACGCGCAGCAAACAGCTGTTTATCATCGGTGGAGGAACCGGACTGATAAATGGTGCGGGGGAAATCACTCAAAAGAAAGACACTGCTGTGCAAATACACCTGGAGACACCTTAATAATATAAGTTGTAGACTCACTATTCGCTGTAACCTGTGCTTTGAATAACCTGAAAACTAAATGTATGTAAGTAATCATCCACTGATGAGATAATAGTCTGTAAAATATTCCTAAAGTCACTTCCAATAGGAATTTCCATTATAATATTATAATCATATATGATGCATTGTTATAGCTACATTATTAAATCATTATTATTTAGATCACAGTGGGAGTAGTAGTATTTCTGTGCAGGATAAAAAGATTATTTTAATCCTGTCCCTGTATAATAACTGACAATGAAGTGTCAAATACTTGTCTGAAGGGTAACCACCTGTGGACCATGGCTCCCCCTCGTGGATTTGAAATACGCCTGATTTACTACTGTGGTTCAGGCTGGTGCTCCACTACCAACTTATAGAAGTCTCGGTATGGATTTGAAATACAATATAAAATATACACAATTACTATAATATACACACTTTTCTCTGTTTATATCCTCAAATTAAATACATCTCCATTTTTATCAAATTTCACTATTTTTATTGTGTCTTATTTTTCTGATTCTATGGTATTTTTGGTATTAAATGTATATTACTGGAACATAAAGTGATATCTTATTAAAACAATAAAAATATATAAATTTTTAAGCAGAAGAGCTTGCAAGGCAAAGGAATTCTAAATAAAATGGTTACAGTCAGCTCTAAGAAATAAATGAATGAATAATACATTTCTGACAAGATGTCCTAGATTGAACTATAAAAGTCGAGAGGTTTAAAACAAATGGCTGTCTGACAGATAATCTGAATGGGGGGAAGTCATGGTAAATTGCAGGAAATTAAGGAATATTATCCTTCTTGAGAATATTTGTGTGATCTTTTAAACTTATAACAAGAAAGTGTCAGTGTCTTGTACTTGACACATTACAAACACAGTTTAAGGACAATGTGGAGGAAGCAGCTTCTTCTTTGTCTCCTCATTGAGGGAAAGCTAGCAGTGCATAAACAATGACCCTTAACACCTCTGAAAACTTTTCACTGGAGATGATTAGCGTCTACAGCGACTTGATTAATGCTTACTGGTGAGTGATTGAACTGTTACGTCAGAGCCGCCATCACACCTGTGGGCTTTATATATCCACTCAGCATCTTTCTAAACATATATATAAAAAAACTATATAAAAAAAATGACTTTTGTTTTTTCTCCCTACTCCCTTTTTTTTTGATTAAGACACATCCCTTGTCACTCATGAACGCATGTGGACAAACTTCTCACACATGGCTCCTTTCACTTCTTTTGTCCCGCTCTCTGCCCTGGGCATTCTTTTCCTTGGTTACCAGTTGTCATGGTTTCAGGAGCCCCTGTAGGCTAAAAACTGGAGGGATTAAAGGCGGCCATTTTGGGGACAGCTGGACCAGGTTGGTCCCTGTTGCCCCCTGTCCCGCTCCCAGTCACTCTGGGGGGAAGAGGGGTGGCATTGTGTGAGGATTAGAGCTTCCTGTGTGTCAGCTCATTACATGGGGTGGAAGGGCGGGTGGAGGGCGGTGTGTGTGTGTGTGTGTGTGTGTGTGTGGGGGGGGTGTATATGGGTGAGAGGGGTGAGTCGAAAGAGTGAGGGAGAGAAATGAAAGAGAAAATGAAAGAGAGTGCGTATGAAAGAGAGTATGACACAGAGAGGGGAGGGAAAGGCAGGGGGGAGAGGGAGGGAGGGAGGTGGCAGCCTCTACAGCTGCACCCTCAATCACACTCATACAGGCTCTGATTATCCTTTTCACACACACACACACACACACACACACACACACACACACACACACAGTACTGGCTAAC
>OOFC01000170.1:2838-17260 GCA_900323345.1 Pseudochromis fuscus
ACACACACACACACACACACACACACACGCACACACACGTACACACACACACACACACTGTACATACAGTGGCGCAGACACAAATGAGCACATGAAACAAACAGTGAAGCCCTGCAGCTGTCTCCAGAGAACATGGCATCCATTACACTGTTTTAATGTATTTGATGAAGGAAAAAAGTAATGTAAAGTTCGTCCTGAGGGTAATTGAAAAGGTCTTTGGGGTCAAAAAAATCAAATGAGGTTTTTTTTGTTTTTTTTCTCAATAGAAAAACAAATTTTATAATCCATTGCACTAGATGCTAGATGATCAGATTTATTTATTTTCAAAAACCCGCTTAAACTAAAACAAAAGGAGCAGCCAGCCATGCAGTCACTAAATTAAAAAAAAAAGAAGTCTAAGAAATTCTTGTTGCAGTCAGATCATTTGGATTTAATTGGCAGTGGTATAAATGTTTGCCTGATAGCTGCAGAAAGGTCAAGTTAAGTTTTATTTACTCAAGAAATCATAGTGGGATCAGACTTTAAAAAGCTCCAAACACAGGAATCATATTCATATTATAGTTCAATAAGTTATGTTTAAAAAAAAAAAAAAAAAAAGAAAGAAATCAACAAAAAAAGCTGTTTCGTTTTCTTTCCTTTTTTAAAAGTTGTATTAAATATATAACACTTTTATTTCAAGATTAAATTGAGTCATGGCCTCAGTCATCAGCTCACTACTTAACTATGGATAGGTGTTGCTCATATAAGAAGTTATTTATTTAATAGAGATGTGTAAAATCAGATACAGCCTCAGGGTGTTAATATTAAGCATCTAAACCAAGGGAAAGTGTTTGTCTAGAAATAATGGTCTAATCTCCTCAATGTGGCATTTGCCAATGTAATGGTGTTGCATTATATTCAGTGGTTGTGAAGATATTGAGGCAGCTGAACCCAACCAATTAATACAAACCAAAAGCAGATTTTTAGCAGTTTAGTCTGGATGTACTTTCTGCTTAAAGCTTAACAATGCTAGATATATGTACCGTATTTTCTGGACTATAAGCTGCTACTGTATTTTTCGTGTCTATAAGCCACTATTGAATTTATTCAAACAGTTTCATGTGGTCCACTCTGACCGGGTCTGACGTGACGAGGCTAAATGCATCGTACAATGCAATGTACGGAGCTTGCTAGCTTGTAAAAAGCTAACGAGCTTCGTGCCACCGATACATGAGCCACACCAGTGTTTAAGCCGCAGTGTTCAAAGCATCGGAAAAAAGTACCGTATTTTCCGGACTATAAGCCGCTACTTTTTTCCGACGCTTTGAACTAAAACACCAGTGTGGCACGAAGCTCGTTAGCTTTTTTACAAGCTAGCAAGCTCCGTGCCGCCGATACATTTAGCCTCGTCACATCAGACCCGGTCAGAGTGGACCACATGAAACTGTTTGAATAAATTCAATAGCGGCTTATAGACAGGTGTGCTCAATAGTCCGGAAAATACAGTAAGTCATTGTAAAACAATTTAATATATGAAGAAGTCAGTTCTTGGGACAAATGCGACACAAATTTAAACCCACAGCAATAACTGAAGAAAAAACAGACGAGGAAAAATTACTCTCATTTGCTGCGTTCCTCGGTAGAACATGTTACCCACTTCAAATACTCCTCGTCTCTTCCTGGGAACCAGCACACCCAGTGACTCACCATGGAGTCCATCACACCAGGAAATGAAATGAAGAATAATAATAAAAAAGACTCCTGCTCTCCTCACTTATTTTCTCTCCCCCCTTCATGTGTCTCTCACCTTCTTTGCTCACATATCACACTCATTTGCAAAAGATTTTGCTTTTCTCTTTAATTTGTATTCACCACATTTCTCAACTTTAAATTTGCTTTTCCTTCTCCTCTTACCTTGATCCTTTTCTTTCACTCCATTTTTTTTTTTTGTTGAGTGATCCTCTTTTCCCCCTCCTTTCTTTTTTAGTTGTTGTTGATGAATTTGATTTGCATTGCGTTTGCTTTATTTTTTTTAAGGCTTAGCGTGCGTCCTGGCTTCTATCACTCGTGGCGTGGCGTCCATTCTCATGCATTTTTCTTCAGAGGCTTTCGCCAGCTTTTCATATGAAAGTCAGACATTTTCGAGGCAGAAATTCCATATTGGTAATTTAGTTCCCTCTCTCTCTCTGGGGCTAACCATGCTGTCTGTGGCTTTCATCTCCACTGCGTCTCTTCAAACTACTTTTTTTTGCACGACTTTTCTCTCTCTGCTTTTTGAGTGTTGGTATTGTGTCCTTATTTGGCTCTCTCTGAAAAAGTTCCCTCCTTTTTGTCATCCTTAATATTCTCCTTCTCCGAGCATAAGCATCGTGATGTAGCTCTCTCATCCTTAACGACAGGGTCTACATGAAAACGGATCACAGTGTCTTCGACGACTCCAACACTTTTGATGGGGCCAAACCAATTA
The DNA here is from genome assembly GCA_900323345.1 of Pseudochromis fuscus. Classification (NCBI taxonomy): domain Eukaryota; kingdom Metazoa; phylum Chordata; class Actinopteri; family Pseudochromidae; genus Pseudochromis; species Pseudochromis fuscus. Next base: position 5,285 of record OOFC01000170.1, read on the forward strand.
CGCCTCAGATCGTGAACAACTGACAGCTGGTATCTATACTGGTGAAAACCTAAGATGAGGGGTGGTGACTATGATTTCATTCCAAAGGCAGATGAGTTGAAAGAAGATTTTGTTTGTGAAGACATTTAATCAAAAATACACAACTGGCCTGAGTGAAGCCAACAACCAATAAGCTCTTCTTCGTCGTCGCTCCTCCTCTTGTTGTCTCTGTTGCTGGTTTTCTCTATAGCCCAATCTGTCAGCCTTTCTTCCTCTCAGAATATATCTCATCCCTACCCTCCTGCTCCAAATCTCTTTGGACTGCAAATGCTAATTCAGTCAGGCACTTAATCAGATATATTAATTCCATATCTCCCCTGATTGCACTAATTCCAGTCTGCAATGAGTTTCTCTGCGGCATCCCTTTGGTGCAGCAGAGTTTTAAACTGCGCTGCTAACCAAGGTCTGTATAAGCGTTTCCTTTAGACGGGAAAATTAAAATGTGTCGACAACAAACGTGCGGTGGGGATAATGCACAAAGCTGCGTGCTACAGTCTGCATTGTATCATGTTTTGCTGTTATCCTTCAGCCCTACAGCCATTTCAATTTATGTTGGACTTGTAGATAGTCGTGTTTTGTGTCATTCTGAAAAGCAGTACATGAAGCTTTTCTATTACAAAAAAAAAAAGACCTGATCCAGCAGCAGTTTTACAATTAGAAATACGAAGAGCTGGCATCAGTGTCCACTGTCTGAATCACTTTGGCTAAGCCACACATTATGGTCCACATTTCCTGCAAATCTGGTCGTCAGTGGCATTGACTGTTGACTGTACAAACGCACGCATGCATACTCAAAAATAAACCGAACACGACAGAAAAGCCTGTAAGCTCTCATATTGTCTACCGGCAAATGGTGTACATAGCAGAGACGTGTATTAATTAATATCACATTAAAGTACAGATTTAGCCGCATTCTAATTTAATTAAGTCCCAGATCATGTAATTGAGAGAATTACAAAATTGCTTTCTTTGTTCCAGATAATTGTATTCCATCTTAATGCCTACTTTAAAGTCCGTTAATTTGTTTTATCTCACCACCATCGTTTTCCTTAGAGTTAAAAAAAAAAAAAGAAAATATGGCTGGGAATCCCTGTGTGCATTTGCATCATGTCAAAGCAAACCGTAGGGATTTCATGGATCATCTTTTAAAACTTGATATGATCTCACTGCTTTTACCAGCGAAATCAGATGGAATAGAATCATGGGGTAGATATTTAATAACGAGAGCGTATATTTAATCTATCAGTCCATGCAATTATCTCTCTATCCATCTGTCTATCCTGTTTTCCATGTTCCTGTTCCTGACTGTCACTGGTGACAGTCAGGAACAGTGATTTGGTGAGAGCCCTCTTCCAGACACAGATGGATTTGCCATTAGATAATGACAAATGGCAGGCGCAGCTGAGCTGATTTCAGCACTTACTGCTCCTTTGGGAGCCTGTACTCACCACACTGCCCAGCCCCACCAAAGATCTTAATTGAACGAGAGGCTGTGCAGCCAATTGATTAAGCCTGACATGCATTTCTGGTTATTTCCAGTGGGTGATGTAGTGTGACTTGCAGGTCAAAATATGCTGTGAGTTGGAGCAGAAGACACTGACATTAGTCGTGATCTGTTGGACTACTACTCTTCTAGAGAGGGACTTTATCTCTGTGTGTTTGTTGGAGATTAAAAAGAAAAGAAAAATGGCTGAAGAGGTCTTTGATACAACCCTGGAGGTACAAATAAACATTTATTGCGCCGGCTGATGTTGAATGTGTGATGAGATAATAAATGATGCCCTGCAGTTCATGGAAAATATAAAAGTGCAATAAAAGGGGAATGTGCTTTGCAAAACACAGGTGGTAAACCTTGAGTGTTTCTTTTGAATTTAATGCCAATAGCTCAATGTTTTTATTTAGAGATTGGATAGCAAAGAGTAATCTGCCTTCCTGCATTCGGTCTCTTTCTAAAATTTGTAACAGAGGCACTGATGGACTTCTGAAAGGTAGTTGAACTGGTGCTGGTTGATGGGGAACTTCTGTTTTTCTTTAAATGAAAACATAGCATTTCTAATGAAGAACAATCTCTATTTTTGATATTTTTGGGAGACATTTCCTCATTATTAGAGCTGCAGCTGCTCCTCTTGCACCTTGTAGATAAATAACAAAACCTGATTTTAAAGAATCAGTCACGTTTCTGATGCTAACAAGACCAAACCACCATTGAAACCACAGCAGTCCAACAAAAACCAGACTGTCTACATGTTGAAGTTTGACCATCTTCTTAATTAGAAAGAACATAGATCTTGTCGACACATTGTAAATTACTGACTTGGGACACGCTCTGAAAAATGGACTGGTGTAGAGTTTTGTCAAAGGAAAGCCAGAGGGTGTTTTGTATGTGTGTGTGTGTGTGTGTGTGTGTGTGTGTGTGTGTGTGTGTGTGTGTGTGGAGGGTGGTGATATTGATGTTGTTGATAATAACAACAATGATAATGATTACAGCAACACAGTCCATATCCATCATCGCCATCATATATTTTCTGGGCATCATTTGTTATTCTTAGTGAAGTTTGAGCCAGACAGCAGTGAATAGTTCTTTCTCAATCCACTGCTTTTCATGCTGTTTTGCAATATCTGTCAATTCTGTCTGTCTTGCCAGTATTTACCCCTCTATCTGTGTATTGTTGAACTTCTGTGTATTATTTAGAGCAGTAGACTCGGGACTTAAGCCTTCGACTGAAATCATACTTTATGGATGTTTTTTTTTTTTTTTTAAATTTCAACAAATTTCGTGAAAAGATGAGACGCTATATAAAACACATAAGTGAGCTACACTGTTGTGCAGTCACATGTCCCCTCATGTGGATGAACATGGGCACTTCAGCTATAACCAGAGACCATTTTCACTTTGTAACAGTGCAAACAAGAACAAGTATATTATGCAAATGTTTATATTTAATGAACTATCTTCTTCCAAGATATTTTATCAGCCTGAAAAGTGCAATTTCACCAATATTATAAGCTTATCTTTTGCATATGTGCATTACAAACTTCAGATCACAGTGGATCTACAAAGGCACAAAACATTTAGTCACAGGGACTGGAACAGAAAAATATTAGTGATAGTATTTCACTTCATGGTTAAAACATCTTATTATGTTAAATTTACATACATTTCCACCTCAGTGTAGTAATCCTGACCATCTGAATTGACTCATCACATCATACAAACTGAAGGGGGAGATAGGAAAGGTATCCACCTGCCTTGTAAATGTATACATAAAAAAATACCTAAAAGTTGTGGCAAATTGCAGTTAATGTCTTCTGTGAAATTTTTACACTTTGCAAATTCATCCCAAGGGCCAGATAGGACCCTCTGACTGGCCCCTTTTGGCCTGCGTGCTGTATGTTTGACACGACTGCCATAGACTGCATGTTTGGAAGCAACTGAGTCTTAAAAGTGAAGCCAATGTGGAAGCACAAAAAAATTGCAATACCCCTGACGGCCACTAGAGGCTGGCTCCAGCATCACAATTAATTACAATTGAGTAGAAAAGAGTGCAGTACTGGGGTCAAGGGTCAAACCTGCTGCCTCCACTCCAAATATGGTCACTTCTGGCTCCAGAAAAACACCAAGGCGATGTTCAAATGCTTCAAAATAAAGTCCACAAACCAACAGGTGACATCATGTTAGATTCGTCTACATGTGTATAAATTATGACTAATACTCACAAATGTGCCTGAAAATTGTTCCCAACAAATGCAGCTAAATGAGATTTGAAAAAAATCTATAGAAGAAACTTGTTAATTGATTTACCTCCTCAGTAGGAGCTGTCTCACCTCAGATTTATTTGGCAAAGCTCCCTGATTGTACGTTTTTTCTGTTTTGTCACCAGATAAATATGAAGCAGGCACAGATATGTTTGCAGTGTCCGTTAGCTGCTTGTTATTTGGGTTTAATAGGAAACATACTTCCTGGTAAGCTGGATAAATGAGCACGGTCTTAAAACAACGATCAGGGGTCAGGACGGGCCCACACAATAATATTCTAGTGGATCAAACACACACTTGTTTGTACTCACAGTCCCTGCACCGCACTAATGGACGGCATGCAAGATGGAGAGCTTTATCTCCATTTGCTTTTGTCCGCCATAATTTATTCAGCAGGGTCTGTCCTCTGTGTGTGCATTTCTCTGTGTTCAAACTATGTGTGTGTGTGTGTGTTTGTGCATGTGTGTGTTTGTGAGGCTTTATGGCTTCGACTGTCCCCTCGTCCCTGGGGAATGAGCTCTTCCGACATACAGTAGCATACTGTAAAATCTCTCTTGTTAGATGGAGGTTCTCAAAGGCACTAAAATATCAGCATCAGCAGAGAGTGCTGAGGAAGTAGTTGAAAGGAAAACTAACAAGATGACTCAATGATTATTTAGAAACAGTAAAGAGAATTTTGAATTAGGTGTACTCTATCCTGAGGGGTAAAAAAATGCATTTTTTGGTAGTTGAGTAGATACATCATGATCTTTCCAAAACATTACATTATTCATGGATTGTATTCCACCGAGCTCTGAGTGTCCACAGACTGTAAAACTGTTTTGTGTAATGAAGTATTCTTACAAAGCGTCTCTTGTATTGCAGGGCCAGCATCACGGCGGATCGGACGTTATCATGAGGACGACCAGAACCTCTTGGAACTGTGATTAAACCGGCAGGTAAGAGCTGAGTTACACACAACTGGAGGCTCAACCTTGATCTCCCGTTCCCGCTGTAAACGACGACACATCCAGGGTTGATCTCGCAGTGATCACTCTAACCTCAGCTGGAGCAAGCACAGTGTAAAAAGCTGCAGATAAAGTTACTATTGCTGCGTGGACACACCTGACTTTCAGTAAAGTCCCTGAGATTGGATGTTTTCGGGCAAAATAAATCATACTTATTATCTCAGCAAACTACTGCTGGTACACCTCTTAAAGTGTGAGAACGCAGCACAAAGGTGTTTAATTCTGCTGGATTGGAAACCATAAATCACCAGCGTGTTTTCCTGCCTCCTGCCCCATGTCTGCTCGGATTAGCCTCTAACCCTCATGACTGAAAGTAAATGAATGAACTGCTCACTTGTTTACTTTGTTTTTTAGCTGCTGCATAACTCAACCACTGAATACTTTCTATTTATCGTGAGATTGAGAGGAAGAAGAGGCAGCATAAATGTCTGAGTTTTTGAAATACCATCACATAAGTCCAGGAATGCTGTTAATGAGCAATTGGACGATATGTCCGACGGGGAAATCCTCTTGTTCTTTCAGAAATACATTACAAGTCTGTAATATTGATTGTGTTTGCTTGTTTATTCCATAAAGACTGCATCATTTGTGGATCCACTGAGACCACACTTGAATTTGTTTTAGTAGTTTGCCTGGGAAAATAATCTTGGAAAATGGGGACATTATGAGGGGGGAAATATCTGCACCATAGGGTGCAGTGGGTCCTTTAAAATAGCCTCAATTTCTTGGGCTGCTTTACGATTATGCAGAGCAATTATTGAACGTAATGACTCCCGCAAGATGACTAACCAAACCATTACACATCCACAATCATGATTAACAGGTTGAAATAGTATTGTGGGTACACTGTGGGCACATGGTGACGTTTCCCAAAGGTAAACCCATCAAACTGAAGGAATAACAAACACCTCTCATCAACCTTTAGACTATTTAAGACTTTTTGTATTGCTCTTTATGTGTCTGTTAAGGTTACATGCAAGCTATTTCAGAATAGCAAGACTGTAATGAGAAAGTTTTTCCCTCAAGGCCACAATACTGATAAGTGTAGTGTATAAGTGTAGACTGTAACAGTTTTTATTCAGCCTGTTTTGATTGAATCTCAGATTGGTTTGGAGTGCAATATATCTCACAAACACACTATGAATTTCAAAAGCAAGAAGTTGATTACTGTTATTTATTCTTGCAAAAAAAAAATAAAAAATATATTAAAGTGCCAAATGAATATCAGCTGTCTTATGGAAAGATTAAATGTCCAGAAATAATTTGATTGATAGACAAGGACAGAGAGAGACATTCATAGTTCTTCTAGGCTTTACCCAATCACAGTGAAATGAGAAATGACATGTGGCTCCTTTGATGCGTGAGTGAGTCTGTAGATACAATGGGAGGAAAGAAAAAAAAAAAGCTACGATATAAAGTTACTGAAGTGGAAAAATAAGAAGAAATTTACGACTCTCAGCGGCGTTTCTGTGCTGGTTCCTCTGCTCACAAGAAGTCTATTTTCACAAGACATTTCACCTTTGTGTCAGGCATTTTTCATCTAAGAGCCCTGAGCTCTGCACACAGAGAGGTGCCTCTGGTGCGAACAGCCCTGCTGCAACTCATGCATGTAACTTCCACTACACGTCTGCTCTACTTTTGGTGTGAACTGCTGTCGCGGTGTCAGAGAGCTTTTACTGGCAAAACACTCCTCCTCTAGGCTGATGATGCTGTTTGTGTGTTGGCCATATGTTGTCATCATTTTTGCAACTTTTATCTCCGACATAGTAAATAATTCTGGAGGTTGTTTTTTTTTAAATCACAGATGCAGCAGTAAATTAAGGCTGTGACTACTTTCCCTCTTTGTAACTCAGTTAGTTCCTTCGTGATGATTTGAAAGCTCACGTATAAAAGTGCTGTCTGTCAGACCTTTTTAAAAGCTAAATGGCATTCAACTTATTTGATATGACTCGCATGAATAGTTGCTTTTGTGATTCGCTTACTTCAAAGCTTCTTTTCATGTGATTTTCCTCTTATTTTATGCTCCCTCCATATCCATCCTGGTGGGGCGGGAGATTGGATGTCTTCATGGAAATTATAATGAATTTGCAAAGGAATCAATTGTGTTTTTATTTCATCTAAAATGTGCCTTTTGCTTTGATAACCTGGTTCAGAAAAACACCTGGTGACATGCATGTTGCCAAATTCACAGGTGTATTTTTGAAAATACACTTATCATAGAGCAACTACAATTTTATCATGTGTCGGATGACGTGATGGATTAAGTCGCCATATTTGGTAATGTCAGTGAACTGTACAAATGGCGTCTTCTCTCCGTGATGCAGTACAACCACGTGTATTTTTTTTACTGTATATACACTTTTTAGATTTTTTAAACCATATTTGGTAACTTCATTGTCCTTAGCTTTCAACATAATAACAATAGTATTATACATACACAATAGCAAAATTAAAATGTCTCAAAAAAGTTACAGCGGAAAAAATATGTAATATCCTCCAGTGACGCTTTAGGGTTAAAATATTGAATTTGAGTTCAAACAAAGTTAGTGATAGGGACTATATGTTTTTTTATTGCTGAATAAAGTTGTTATGTTGTTAGTTTGAAACAAAAAAAGAAGCAAACTCTCTCCCTTTTCATCTCCATTGCTTCTGTGAACCTTGCCTTTGAAAAGTAATTGTACACAGTTGCGTGAACATGTGAACAAGAAAATAATTGTAAAGAAAAGGTTGCAAACTGTTATGAAAAAAACAACTTTCACTCCAAGACAGCTACATTTTCAGTTTATTAAACTGTGAATAGAAACATTTTAACTGCAGTGTAATCCATTAAAACAAAAGTGAGGTTCAACATTTAGAGCTGAGATGCTCACATAGACCCACACACACACACACACACTCACACACACACCAGAACTGTAGGCGTAAAATGTCAAAGTAGAAAATCATTTTTATGCCTTTCTTATTTTACTTAAATTATTAAATATAAATTCCCTCCTCGAGCATCAATCCACATTGATCTAAACCAAGATGAACGATGAAGTCACTGAAATCACCTTTTACAAAGTAAAAGAATTTTGTAAAGACTCATTCATTGTAATTTATTGTTTCCACACCACCAGAGGTCCCCCCACTCTCATTGTTACCATTAAAAGATGCATCAAACACATTTTATTTGACATTTGGAGCTACTTATTGCAATCCTTACCGTTAAGGGTGAACCTTCTTTCAGCCACTTCTCTATAGGACTGACCTTCAGTGCGACTGATCTTAAAAAGCTATACTGACACATCAATCAATGAGACATTACAGGATTGTGCCCTTGAACATGTCAACATGAATAGATCTGTCATTTGTTCAGAGGAGGAGGACAGCGTGCAGTGTTTCTCCAGATAATCAGTCCTGCTCTTTTAACTAACTTTAAACACTCGTTGCTGTTAATACAGTATAATTCTGGTCTAGTCTTACCATAAATCCACAACCCTTCCTTTTTTGTAATCAGTTATTAGGCTGGATTGTGTTAGTCCAAAGGGATTAGAAGTGTACAAGAATTAATCTGAAAGCCAAATGAGGTTAATTCACACATTAGTCTTTATTTTAATATATTTTCAGTCTCCAGTTTTGTCTCCAGTTTGCAGATACCATCAGTGTGTTCCCCGTCTCCCTTTATCTTATATTCTCTCAAGCCCCAAACTCAATCACAGTAAGACGAGTGGTGCTTGGATGTCCGGGTTCACAGCCTCGGGACGACCCCTGCGTGGCTCGGGCAGCCTCAAAGTGATGCATGCTAACCCTGACCTCAACCCAACACTGTAGTGACAGCAGTATTACACACCGACTCGTTCGTCTGACATCCTCGAAGAGTAGTTAGCAGCCATTTTCTGCCCACAGCCTCTCGGAGATGTTCGCAGGGTGAAGAATGATTTTATCAATATCTCTTGTCACCCACAAGCACCCGCCGCCAACACGCTGCTCGGTGTGAAACAAAAGGGCCGTCACGTACACTGCTTGTGAAAATTTGCACATGCTAAAAGCACACATCGCAGCGCCACACTCTCTCACACACAAACAACTGCTGTTAAAAAAAATCTATGCCGTCTCTTCAGAAGGAATCAGATGGTTTCTTCACACTGTATGAGCTTGAAATTGAGTGGATATTTGTCTGATTTCTGTATATTTGTTTTGTGTGAAGATGGATCTTTTGTGATGAGTTTCCAGCCCTGTACGAGCTCCTGTCCAATGAGGCCAATTGAGATGGCTGTGACTCATTCATCAAGAAAACGTGTCACTGCGGCGGCCGTCCTCCGACTGAGGGGGAGGCCAGTTGCTCTGCCTCTGTGTAGCACTGGGCTGCACCTGAATGGCAAGCGTGATGCCCTGAAGTAATGATACACCTTCCTCATCACACTCTGGTGACACACCATTCTCCAGCAGATACCAGGACGTTGACTCAGAAAAGCATCATCGCCAACGTGGCATCCTTCGAAAATAGAGGAGCGTGCGTCATTGTAAACAGTGAGACACCGTTTGTTTGCATAAAGAAACACAGAGGGAGCTTGTGCAGATAGTACACCGTGCCCGACAGGTCACTGTGGGGGATTTTTTTTTTCCTGAATTGCTTTTGCGTTCCCGTGCAGAAACGTTTGATTTTAAATGTGTTGATCCAGCACAGCGATCATACATGTGCAGTGCAGAACTTTTGGCTCCCTCTTCTGGCTGTGAGTGTAATTACACAAAAATTGTTTGCATGCTTGTGGACATTTTTTAGCATGGCAACAGCTGTTCCCCTCTTCAGCTCTGGCATCATTGAGGACTTGACAAAATCGTTGCCACAGACATCTAATACTGTACTGTTGTACTGCATAATACAGAAGCAGATTTATGTGGTGCTGACAGGCTTAATCAAACTTGTGTTGTTTCTTGGCAAGGACTTGAATTTAACAGACATTCATTTATATGAAGAACTTCTGCACTCTGGCTTTACGGGAGGTGACACTCAGATAATACACAAAGGAGGTGATACAGTTAACTTAATGTATTTAGTGTTAATCACTCATTTTAAAAACAATGATCTTATAGCCCCCGCAGCTGCAGCTGGTTGTGACAGGCAGTGCTGTGGCTGGATGAGGTTTATTGTTCAGAGTTTAGCTGCTGCTGTGACTCAGCCTATGTCCAGCTGCACTACTGTTTGAGCCTGGAGTGCCTGTGTGAGTGATAAGCTACCAACACACCGCAGGAGCTCACAGAGTACGGTCATTTCAAAACAATGGTCACCGAGCGCAACCATCACTGCACGTAGTCGGTGTCACAGCTGTATTCATAACAACCAAAACCACAGCCATCGCTTTAGTTACAATCACAGTGACAGCTTTTTCAACTCAAGGTCATTGAGAGTTAGTAAAGTAAATCCCACTAGTTTTCTGTTTCAGTGTAAAGCTACAGACTTGTGCCTGTGCAATCACAGCTGAGGGGACACCAGTGATGCACATGATGCATTATAATACAGCTCAACCTTTGGAGGTCAGACGAAATCTAAAGGTTGTTGCAATGTAGCACAAAAGCTGTTTTGAAAATAGTTCACAAAGGGAAAGAAAAAAACCCCACCTTGACCCTTGAAGGGCTCTGTAAGACATAACTGACAGATAGCACTATTATAAGGCACAACAGCACACACGTATGGCCTTCTATGTATTTTTGAATTATATGCAGGGCTCTTCTCTTTAGTCTTAGATCCTTCACCCATCTCTAATTGAAAATGTGTTTTCCTGGCTGTTCCTTCAATTTGTGTTTTGATTTTCGCTGCAGAATTGTGTAAGGGCATGTTCAAAGTTTAAAGCTGAGAAGAGTCAAGTATGCAGCTTACTCAAGTGTGATGTGGAAGTACAACCTGTGCATATACAACTGAGCTTTCCATAGATGTCTTTTGCTGAGTATAAATCGCAGAAATGAACAGTGTTTACGTATTCATAGATTTTTTTTGTTCAAAGAAGAGGACATTTTTAACAAGCTAACTGTGCACTTTCTGGTATTTTATATCATCATAAGGAGAAAGGGATACCATTTCTTATATGTAAAAAATTTCAAAAAATATTCCCAGTTACCTGTGTCCCTCTATTGTCACTTTCCTGTCTTCATTGTCAGAGTTTGAAAAGATGTTTTCCCATCATCGAGGTGAAAACAGCATATATAGATTATACTCTAATTCCAAACAGAACCAAACTATTTCTGTTCTTTTTCATGTGGCCTTCATCAATATTGCACTGATAGCTGCCTGACATCAGAATTGAAGTTTTCAAATCCTTTGAAATTCGCACAAGGTGGATTAAGCCTATCAGCTCCAGGTAAAACTCTGTATTTTGTAGTAGACCAGAGTTTTAATCTGTTGTTTGTGTTAAGATTTTCAGGCTGGTGTCCTGGTGGTGAAATTTACATCAGGAAAGAGTGATTGGTACACCATGGATGGATGGATGGATGGATGGATGGATGGATGGATGTAATGGATGGATGGATGGTTGATGGTGGATGGGTTGATGGTGGATGGATGGATAGATGGATGGATGGATGGATGGATGGATGGATGGATGGATGGAGGGTGGATGGATGGATGGATGGATGGAGGGATGGATGGATGGATGGATGGATGGATGGATGGATGGATGGACTGGAGGGTGGTTGGATGGATGGAGGGTGGATGGGTGGATGGATGGATGGATGGATGGATGGATGATGGATGACTGGAGGGTGGTTGGATGGATGGATGGATGGATGGATGGTGGATGGATGGATGGATGGATGATGGATGGATGGATGGATGGATGGATGGATGGATGGGGGATAGATGGATGGATGGATGGATGGATGGATGGATGGATGGTTGATTGATTGATGGATGGATGGATGGATGGATGGATGGATGATGGATGGATGGATGGATGGATGGATGGAGGGTGGATGGATGGAGGGGTGGAGGGGTGGATGGAGGGTGGATGGGTGGATGGATGGAGGATGGATGGATGGATGATGGAGGATGAGGGTGGATGATGATGGATGGATGGATGGATGATGGATGATGGATGATGGTGGATGATGATGGATGATGATGGATGGATGATGGATGATGGATGGGTGATGGATGATGGATGATGGTGGATGATGATGGATGATGATGGATGGATGA
>OOFC01000171.1:2661-19812 GCA_900323345.1 Pseudochromis fuscus
CTTTTGGTCTCTGAGTATATTTTGTGTCAGTAGATTTGGGAAGAACCAGAGCTAGAATTTTCTTGTGTATTGACTTTATTCTTTCTAGCAACAGAATCCTGACAGCTCTTCAATAAGACTAGACCTGAACTCCCGTATCATACACATTGGACAGTGTCCTCAGGTTCAATGGTCAGACCCTCCCCCCCCACGCATCCAAACATGGTCACTTCTGGCTCCAAACCAACATGGCCACGTTCAAATACCAAACTCCTGGCTTCAAAATTTTAATCCACAAACCAACAAGTGACAGTTGCAACTAAATGCTCATCTAAACCATGTTTGAACTGGCAATGTTTGTAAACCAAGCTAAAACTACAATAGTCAGTGAGACAGTCCAGTCCCTCAATAAACCCATTCATCATGAAGGTTCTGATCTTCTGTTTGTATAAGTGTTTTAGAAAGAACTTAACAAACTCCTCTGAAATGTGTTGCTGTCATACTGTATGACTGTACATTCTGTCAGACCTATTAAGGACAAACTAAATATTAAAATATCTTCCTGTGTCTCTAATATTTAAGAATATCTCTCAGTATGATATGAACCAGTTTAAGAAAACACTTCCTGAATGTGGAGTTTAGTTCACTAAAATGTCAACATTCACACTGATTAATGAAACCATGGCAACATTTTTTACTAGTTGTATGTGAAATATTTAAATTGTAACTTTGACACAGTTATTTGAAGCTGCAGATCTGACTCCTCGGTGGACAGTCCAGAACGGGACAGTATTAGGTTTGCATGCTTACTGATATTTCTTACAGTGTACTTCTGTATAGCTGGTGACTATCCAAATATACAAACTTGCAAAGTGGCATATTCCACCTCTCCAGCATGCAGTGTGTCTCCGTGTGTTTCTTTATATGCCGTTAAGAACAGACAGGAAGTGAATGATGAAGGCAACTAAAAAAATTAATGTTGTTTGAGTTGTTAATGAGTTTTCAAAAAATTAAATAAACCAAATCAACTGGTGAAAGCACAGAAGCGATCAAAAGGAAAAAACAAGCTTTATTTGCATTGGTAATTTGTTATAGATGATTTATGTTTTTGTCCATTTTTGTACAATTTCCCACTCTGGAGGACATTAACATTTTATTCTATTCTATTAATAATTACTTGGAAAAAGAACTGGTTAAACTGGTGAAACTACCAGATATACTCTGTCCACCATGCTGGTCAGATCCTCTGAGAGTGTTAGAGAGAAGAAGTGACCCTTAACTTACCAGCAAGTAGATCTGTGTGAGGTTCGACTCTCCCGTGTTCCTCTCAATCTTAAAGTCCTCGTAGTATCTGGAAAACAAGTGGGTTGACACGATTCTTTGACTTCATGAAAAGTTAGTCACCATCTCATCTGAGTAACTGCCAAGTCATTTATCTTCTGTTCGTTTAAATAGATGAAATGATTCTTTCACAGCAACCTGACTGTATCTTCAGGGCTCTCGATCTGCCTCCAAATTGACTGAAACTACTTCAAACAATATCATTAAGACGACGGAAGTGAATTTCCCTCTTGTTGACTGTGTTTGCAGGAAATTTTGGTGAAAAACATATTTAGGAAGTCTCAGCAAAGCTGAGCAGAGGGAACTGTTATGAGGTGCTGCTGATGCGTGGCGCGGCGAGCAGAGAAGCAGTGACAGGCATCTCTTTCTTACGCTTCACTTCCTCCAGGTGTCCTCGCACACAGCCAACGCAACCTGCCGTCTCTTGAGGGCGTGTGTGTACCTCTGCGTATACGTGCCCGTGTATGTGTGTGTGTACGTCTGTCCAGGGCCCAGGTATGCGATGCTGATTAAACCCACGGCTAAGCGAAAAACACGCCCGGCTGCCAGTTCCAATGACCCTGAATACACATATGGCTGTTTTGGGGAAAACAAATGGGCGGAAAATGGAATACACAAGCACAGCTGGTACAGAGAAGGAAGAGGGGAGGGAGACACTCAACTCATCCAGAGGAGCAGACAGCCACACTATTCCACTGAGTCACAGGGAAAGAAGGGTTTTATAGATTTTCAGCCTCTGTTTGCATGTGCTGTTATCTTTATCTAAGTGCCTGTGTGTGATATTACCTGCCAAGCATCTCAGAGTTGTTGTAGACAGGGATGTTGGGTCGGAAGCTGTTGTTGTAGGGGCCAAAGTGGCAGTTTGGTGCACCAAACCATTCATCAAAACCATTCTCCAGAGGAAGGAACTGTGGTCTGTGGCCCAGATGCCTGCAGTAACAAAGAAAGTGCACTTATCAACTACTTAGATCATTACCACGAATCATGATCTTGTTTTGTTTTTTTTGGGGGGTTTTTTTTGGCTGTTGTTGGTTTTCATTCACTTGCAGAAATGTGACAGAGAAACTGATCACTGAGATTTAACAGCTACCAGAGAGAGGTTACATGAGGGGCATGGTTCCTCATCTCTCTTAGCTGCAGGACTGCACAATAAAAAGGACAGAAATACCTGTGCATGTGGAAATCATCATCTGCAATGTTAAATATCACAGTAAACTGGTTAAACATTGAAATATACTGGACCTCATGATTTGTATAAAACTTTTAAAAACTGCATAAATCATGTTTACAAGTTTACTTCTGTATGCTTCTGGCATGATGTTGTTACTTCATGATGATTTGAATACTGTGTCCACCACGCAGACATTATAAAAAGATGATAAAGAGCTCACCACTTGCCAACTATCTTGCTGATGTAGCCCTTTTCTTTCAGCTTTCGGGGCAACAAAATCTCATCCTTGGAGATTCCTCCCACGATCTCCTGAGGTGTGTATGCTGCAAAGAAAAGATCAAGATTTACTGTGCAAAACTTTCCATAACTTGATTTCAGACTGTGCACAACTCTCAACAAAGTGTTTACAGTGAAATGATCTACACAGTAATGTTATATCGGACTGTACCATTTCTGGCGTGACCATTCGTGGTGTAGAAACCATTTCTGACCGGCAGCCTCCCAGTGAGAAGTGCAGCTCTAGCTGTAGACAAAATAATATACCATTAGGACTTCTATGATGTTTTGCAAAGAAACAGAGTGAAGTGTGTTCTAGTCTTCTTCAATACCAATATCAACAGTCACATACAGAGAATCACAACTTATCCACTGTCCAAATAAATTAAGTGTCTCACACATGTTATATTTGCTCATTTAAGCTTTTCATTAATTTGTTTATTTTGTTAACACCAACATCAAACTCATGCATTTATCAACTGGTTGTCATCCAGCTCAGCTGGAGAGGCTACGTGGAAAACTGTGCCTCTGTATTTAATCTCAAATCAACAAAAAGTTGAGTATTTGAGTAGTATTTATATGTTTCAATATCAAAAGTCCCACAACTCTACTCCACCTTTAGTTAAGTTTCCAATGTGAAGGGATTTTTCCTCCTTTACTGATTGGTATGAAGTGACTAATTGTCTCAAAACAACACCAAAGACCACACAGTCTTGTTATGACTTCAGCAAAACATCTTGCAAACTCAACATGATTTCTCTATCCAACAGCTATAGGGCGGTGGTGGCTCAGGTGGTCGATTAAGAGTTGACGACTTGAACCTCTGGGTTTGATCCCCGGCTCCTCCTGTCCACATGTCAAAGTGTCCTTGGGCAAGACACTGAACCCTAATTTACTCCCAATGGTGGCTAGCGCTTTGCATGGCAGTTTGTGAATGGGTGAATGAGATGCCTTGTAAAGCGCTTTGGGATCAAGCTAAAGAAAGCACTATATAGATGTACTCCATTTACCTCTGCCAAGTGAACATGATGACAGGATAAGCACATGCTCTCAGAATCAGGCTGGTAATACCAGTATCTACAGGTACTTCCTTCTGTTTATCTGCCTGATGACGTCTTGATAAATACTGTTCCTTAAGAAACAAGTTCATCAGGTCACTGCAGTTTACAAAAAATTCCACCACAATCTAAAAACATGAAAATGAACAAGCTGGACTCACAGCAGTGATGTTACAGTATCTACCTTCCTGCATGGATTTGCTTTGGCGTACTTTGTTTTGCAGGCAAATGACTGTTCTGTAAGAGGTTTAAAACTTCACACCCTACATCAACTGTTCTTCCAACATTTTAATAATGTGACATCTAAAACACAAGTAGATCAAGCTTATTGCAAGTTGCACAACAGGAACTTCAGGTTCTGTTTCACATCATCTGCTGACTCACAAGGGGAACAGAGAGGGTTGGCGGCGTAGAAGTTTGGAAGAAGCATTCCCTGAGCTGCCATGGCATCTAGATTGGGGGTCTCTTTAGAGGGCTGGCCAAACACTCCCAAGTCCCCCCAGCCCATCTGAAGAGCAGAGGAAAGTTTATTAAGTCCACTGGCATACAAGCTCACTTAGACTTAGATACTGTTTACATGGAGTAATCCTCCAAATATAATAACACAAATAAAGTTACAGAGAAACAGGTGAACAGACACAAGACAGCAATATGTAGATCAGGCATTCATTCATTAGCTGCTCCAAGAACTGATGTGATAAAATGAAATAAACTTAAAGAAAAAGACACAAAACTTACGTCATCCATGAGCATGATGATGATGTTTGGAGATGAAACATTTGGTGGCTTTTCTGCCAATGAACACCATATTATGGCACTGAGGAGAGTTGTTAGAGTTGGTGCAGACATCAGTCCCTTTGCGGAGCTGGAATCATATGAGCATCAACTTCGAGGAAGTGGTTTGTTTTGTCTTCATGCGCGGTTTCAGCGCAACACTTGCGCATACGCAGCGGAAAAGCACTTATCTAGAGGTGTTGGTTTGAAATTATTCAAATTTAAAATTAACTTTGGTTGTTTATAATGTATATTTATAGAGTTATGTATGAGTTAGGGATCACAGACTATGATTAAATCTTCCAAGTGTATTTAGTTTTGTGTCCTGATGTGTGGTGCATTCAAGACTGCGGGTAAACATTAAGGTGCGAGGTTAAAATAATTTAAAAGAGTAAAAAAAAAAAAGCTGATATTTATTTTTTCAATACTACTTTGTTAATACAACCACAAACTTGAAATGTTAAAAAAGAATAAGAAAAATTCGAGTAGGATATAGATAATAAATAAATATCAGGTACTGGAATGCTGGTTTCTGTGTGTCCCAATTTTCCAACAGTACCTGAATGCAACCTGTCACGTGACAGCGGTTGACAGCTCCGAGGAAGTCTAACATGGCGGTTTGCATAGCAGTGATCGCAAAAGAGGTAATAAATGCTTTTCAAATGCTCTTGCTTTTATCTTCCATAGCTTGTTTTATACTAAAAATGTATTTCGTATTCTCATAATATTTTCGAAGCATGTGCCACCTTTCTGTTTATGTTATAAAGATCCAGCAGGTTGAAAAACCCAACACAGCTAAAGCTAATAGCTTTGCTTTAGGCTGCTTGCTGTTAAATTAGGATGCATCTGTCTTGATATTTCGTGCGTTTCTACTCCTTCATGTCTTTTCTGCAGAACTACCCGCTGTACATCCGCAGTGTGCCCACTCAAAATGAGCTGAAGTTTCACTACACAGTGCACACCTCACTGGATGTGGTGGAGGAGAAGATCTCAACTGTGGGCAAATCCCTGGGAGACCAGAGAGAGTTGTATCTGGGTCTGCTCTACCCTACTGAAGACTATAAAGTGTATCCTTTTATATTTTATGGGTATTTTTTAAAAAGTTATAGGGTGGAAAAAGCTCAGGATGCAAGGGATCCAAGTGCTTATCATTTAATTAAATCGTCCTTCTTTTACTGAGGTTAGACCCTGATCTGACGTTAATTATCTTTTTAACAAGATACAGATAACACATCTTATTATAGCAGAGGTACATCAATAAATATACATGCACCAACTGTTGAAGGAAGGTGGAGAAGTCCTTTTATACATTCATATAATCAGACTTGTTCATTTTCCACCGTATTAAATGAAATGGTACCTTTGTCAGGGTCATGGTTTGTCTGGGTGTAGAATCTTTGGTTATGAATATTTTACTGAAGAGAAAACTTACTATCCTTGACAGGTTAAAAAAATACAGATATGGTTATGTAACCAACTCCAAAGTGAAATTTGTAATTGTTGTGGACTCATCGAATACGTCATTGCGGGACAATGAAATCAGAAGTGTAAGTTCACTTTAAGTGTATAAAGTAGATAAGAAATGTGTAGTCTTTGCTCATCATATCTATACATTGTGTCATTTGTAAATGCTGTATAAAGTCATCTTACCCTCTATAAACCTCAGCTCACCAACAAATAGACGACTCAATAATACATTATGAATGTTTTTCTGCATTTTTGCGAAAGGTATCTCAGCAATTTGGTAAACCTTCCCCTGTGTGCAATCATTACCTTTCACATTTCATATTAAATGTTTAGGAAACCTAAACCGAGGATAACAAACACCTAAAGCCTCACTGTACACAGCTGATAATTATTTTGTCAATGTAGTAAAGAGTCAAAACTGCCAGATTACAGTACTTTAGTAGATCATATGTCTAATCATTATTAATGGTTTGGATGTATTGTGTTTCTAAAATATTCAGTATCATCTCGTATTCTTTTCCAGATGTTCAGGAAATTGCACAACTCTTTTACGGATGTAATGTGCAACCCCTTCCACAATCCTGGAGACCACATTCAGTCCAAGTAAGTTTGAGTGTGAGGTTTATCTAAAGCAGGGCTGTCCAATCCTGGTCCTCATGGGCCGCTATCCTGCATGTTTTAGATGTGTCCCTCTTCCAACACAGCTGATTCAAATGACCAGCTCATCATCAAGCTCTGCAGAAGCCTGATAACGATCGTGGTCATTTGAATCAGGTGTGTTGGAAGAGGGAAACATCTAAAACATGCAGGATAGCGGCCCTCAAGGACCAGGATTGGACACCTCTGATCTAAAGGTTTTAAAAAGGGTTAGAGCACTTTTGAGCATGTTTAATTTTTGACTAATTGTTCTCCAGGGCCTTCGATGGAATCGTTTCTGGAATGATGGTACAAACCGGCTGACTTCCCTTTCTCCGAGCCTCCACTGTACATATTACCCTTCATCGTTTTGTTTACATGTTGCTTTGATTATTGAAATCCATGACTGTGATTAAACTTGATGTTTATCACTTCATGTGTGTTATTTTACTACAAGTGAAGCACTGGATCATTGTTTTATTTATTCACTCACATAGCAAAGAACTTAAGTTATACATTACATTGCAGGCAGCAACACAAAACATTCGCATCAATTTGTAAAAACACAGATGCAGCTGCATAACAATTTGATGACTGTCCCATGCATTCACGGCAACATAAGCTTATAATGCAGCACGTCTGACCCCAGTCTGCATCCCGCATCATCTCTCCTCAATGAAAGAATGATGCGGCGGTGCAATTCAGAGTCATCTGTGCGGACAACTCTGTACCTCTCACATAATACTTAACCCTACAATGCCTGAAAGCATTTTAAAACAACTTCCATCCACCCACTTTGTGTGTATGCTGTGGGTAGTGCTAGCGCTGCTGAGGGTAGTGTTGTCCACTCGAGCCTGCCCCCAACTCCTCTGACGGTGGTGTGATGAGAAGAAGACATGGGTAACGTTTAGGCATCTGTTCGTGGTAGTCCATGTGTCCCCACTGTCTCTTCCCCACTGAGGACCCTCCATAGTAAGGGTGAGGTGTCTGATGCTGTGGCCTGGTTGACTGGTACCGGAATCTGCCTCGAGAGCTGTTCTGGTATCTGGGAGGACGGTAACCACGGCCTCTGCCTCTGGAGTGGCCTCCTCTGTGTCCTCCCCTGTCTGTGGTGCTGATGCCTGGTGTGTTGGTCCTCTTGGGCATTACCTACAAGGCAAAGGATACTTTAATTTATGTATCATTTTGGGAGAAATACAGAGAGAGACAAGTGCAATTTAATCACATTTGTTGCTACTTGGACATTCTCTGTACTTCTAAGCCCCTTCTTAGCCTAGCAGAAAACCTCAAAGCAGTACTTGTAACACAATAAAAGTATATTGTTGCCCAAGACGGTTCCGGTGAAACCACAACTGTTCTATTTAAGAGTGGTAAATTACTTGCATTATAACATTTCTTTACCTAGCGTGCCATAAGTGCACTGAGAATAAACTGACATGAGTGTCATGGAGTAAAATCATGGAGTAAAATCCCCAACTACTTTGGGGATTTTACTTCAAGACAAACCTACAGTGCAGTGCACCTCACCTTGATGACTCTTCCTCTGAACAAGGTCTCATGCAAACCAATGGCGCTCTGCACAGAATCTCGATCAGAGAACTCGACGTAAGCAAAGCTGCAAAGAGGAGGAGGACCGATAAGATACATGTGCAGTTGTATTTTATGGTCAGGTATGTATGATTTATGCACAAGTTGTACTCACCCCTTGGGATGGCCAGAGAACCTGTCACACAGGATGGTGACTCTATTGACTGGACCACAGCCATTGAAGAGGATCTCCAACTCATCTGCAGTAGCTCCATAGTCTACCTGGGATTTGTTGAACAATGAGTCACATCAGAGCAGTAAAAAAACAAGCCAAATATAACAAAACAGACATATCTCCAAGTCTTACATTTCCCACATAGACTGATCTGTTGTCTGCGTCTATCCGCTCCTCAGGAGTCATATTGTAAAAAGGTTCTGTGGAGAAAACAAAAACAAACTGTATACACAGCTTTTGTGCATGCAAAATTAAGAATGACTACACAGGGGGTTACTCCAAGTAAAATGAACACGATCAAAGTCTTTGACAATACATGTTTCAGAATCGGGCTCCCCTCTGATTGCATCTCTGTTCTGAGAAGAAACCAAAAGGGGGCAAAAGGAATGAGGAGACGCACAGAGGCAGAAAATAGCCACAGGCAGTAAGGAGGACACTTCTGGTTCTCTGGGGCTCCCTGCTTCGTCTCATTGGGCAGTGATGAGGCACATGTGAACACTGTTGTGGCCACAGTGAGGTGTCCCAGGTGTTATCCAGATGGTGAAGGATGCGGTTCTCTCACCTGCCTAGAGGCTGCAACGCTACACACCTGGCTAAAAATATGCTGCTGTGGCTTCCTGACATGCACAGTCAGTATTTAGCTGTACAACACTGCTGCAACAACAAACCACTTGATCATCTCACCACGCTGAGGGCTGTTCGTCAGGAGATGCATCTCCACTGCGTCACACCTCTCCTCCTCCTTCAGTCTGACTCGCTCCTCTTCCATCTCCAGCTCTTGAACCCTGGCCTTGATGGCCATCAGCTCCTGAAACAACAATTTCAATTAGCACTTTTAGCCACTGGGAATTAAACTGCAGTTTGCATGTATGGAAAGAATTTCAATTAATTTGGACCTGTGTGTTAGACAGGAGTCTCCAACGCAACCATTAAAACCCAAAATAGAATGTTGTTTATCTTTCAAGTTGGCCTCAGAGACATGGACAATGTGTGCTCCAAGGTGCACTGAAGCTGTGCAGGAAGCTTTCAGCAGCTCTTCTTATTTAGACACTTCTAGTTGGTTATAGGTCACCTATCTGACTGTAATATGGAACTAGGTATATAGTTAGTAATATGGGTATTGTTACACAGATCCTGAATGTTGTCATTTGGTCTACATTGCATTTGAATAACGCTGTGAATTTACTGTAAGCTGAATGAATGGATGGGGCTACTCAGTCTTATCCACGTCATTTGTGAGAAATATTTTTTGCATTTTTATAGTTATATACAAATGCATCAATACCCCTCCTCCAAAAGATGCTGGAGCTGCCCTAAGGTGATGGGGACCCCCCTCTAACCTATCAGGAACTCGTTAGGCTTTACGATGATTTATTTCATTGTTCCAAACACAGCACAAAATGCAGACGTACACTATGTTGCAGATACTCAATACACCTGATTGGCCTGAAGTCCCTCGGCATGATAACGTGGCTCACGGATGTGCTTATCACATAACGTCCATCAATGGTACAACGACGACACATTGCGTTTGCGCTTGTATGTCCAGGGAGACGATCCTCACGTGCGCGTTCCATTAACGCGCGTGCCAACAGCACGTTTTGTTTTGTTTTTTAAGTCACAAACACATTGATACCCACCGGGTCTTCGGTGAAATGCTCTCCGATGGACTCGCCCTCCAGGTAGCTGTACTCCAGATGATTTTCCGCCATGCTCACTGCTCAAACACAGCATCTGCAAAGCTGGCTGCAGCTCGCCAACACCGCCGCGGAAAATCCCTCTCAGTCGCGGATATGAAACGGGGTTGATGGTCCACAGACGCGACACCTGACAGCATATGAGGTGAGCTAATAGATATCACCTGTGAACGAGACTCATGACGCGCTGGACTGATTGACAGTGGAGCGCACGTGAGAGCGGTGATGGAGGAGGGTGTCTTCCGCACCAGTGCCGCATCTACCGCAGCTGCGGCCCAAGATGCTCTGTAGGCCCCACCAGTGAGATGGTGGGGTTGGGGTAAGGTAATTTTCAGAAATAAAATAAAATAAAAGTCAACTAGAGTCAGCTTAGTTATAATTGCTACAAAATAACATATAAGATGCAAACTACGCAAATAAAAATGGCTTCCGTCTTCTGATTTGAGCCTCATACTGTGATCAGTGTGCATCATCAGCTGCAATTTACAGCACCACAGGATATAGTACAATTTTAAATCAAAACCATAGGCTTCAAGCCTCCTGAATTATTGTTTTTATGGCCACCCTTGGTTAGACCTATTGGAAGGTGTGCAAGGCTGACTTCACCCAGTGGTTTGAAGCTTAAAGTTTTGGCCAGCTTGGTTTTCTTGAGCCAGAAGTGACCATTATTGGATGAGAAGGAAGAGCTGGGGAGCAGCAACTCTAACTCTAACTCTAACGGAGTATCCTTGGTAGTTCATGACACTAGGCCTAATTGAATCCCTAAATATATCTCTATCTTTGAGGCCTGATATCTACCTAAGCTTAAAATTATTTTCTGATCTACCAACAAAACTCTGATAAGAATAAGTCACTTTAGGTACTGTGACTACTGTGACAACAGAATGATGTGGGAAAAAAATGTACTTATTTATTTACTGTAAGTATTTCATTTGGGAAGTACCTGGTGTTTGAATGAAGCCAGATTTTTTTGGAGGCAGCATCTCATGGCCATCAGTGGTACTGCCCCTTTTCACACTTCTGCATTGCTGTCCAGCTTTTATATTCAGCCCACGGTGACTACAACAAACAGCATCGGTTGCAGCAGGTTGATTCACAGCAGGGCAGGAAATATTGCAACGCGTATGTAGGTACATTTTTTGTGAACTAACTCAATTTAGTATCCTATTGACTGACTTTAAGCCGTGGACATTATTGTCATTGTATAGGTCTATTATTCAGTGTACGTGAGTTTCTGGCACAGTTATTTTATGGGTTTGTGGGCAAAAAGGGACCCCTGGGCTACACATATCTCATACTACCTAACCCTCACTTAGCTGGTGAAAAAATATTAAATTACATATAGCCCTGCAACTACAGATGATGATGTCTGCATTCATAAAAATCTTCAAAATCAAACTAAATTCATTTGACACATTTGGCTGTATGTTACAAAAAATGACTAAAGGTTTATGATATTAAGGTGTTGTAGTTGCATTTTTCATCATTTAAACTTTCTACTGTTCAGCCTGAGCTGCTGAAGTATTAAAGATCTTACCACATTAGTTCAACCTACCGCTTGGGTTTCCTTTCAACATCATCATCTTATTTAATAAAGATCTGTGGTATAGTATTGTTGTACTACTTTTTTTTACTACAGATATGTAAATTCACAACAGTGGATATGTATATAAAATGTAGCATTGACAATAGTAATTGAGGGTTACAGACATTAAATTAGCTTATTTGTGATTTGTTAATATTGTATATGATTAGTGAAGTTTTTGTGTTGTATTCCTGTTGAAAATCACTTGTTGGCTTCATGTATCTTTAGACTTGAAAAAATTCAACAATGTGACGTTTGAAATTTACACAATAACTTTGTGTTAATAATGACGGGATCATTATTTTTTTTCTTTTCTGACATAGTCCTCTTAGAATATGCCCACATTCAAAGAAGAAAAGCAATCAGAGTGATGAATACGTCATTTCATGTTTTAATTACACAGTTACATTGTTCAACACAGACAATAACCTGAATTAGAATGTTTTACAGCTTCACACATCCAACAGAGCGAACAGTTAAAGAGCGGTATTAGCAACAGGGAGGAAAGCATGCAAGAAATAAATACAAATCAGAATTTAATTCTTCTGGCACAGTTTACTTCATCTAAAAATGGCAACAGGACCGTTTGAAGAGGGACATTAAAGAAAAGGAGAAATCTTCAAAGCGCCAACCTTTCCTACAGAAACGTGGTTTTTCTGTAATAATGTATTGCACAATACAGTATAGAATGCTTCCCTACACATATAAAACCATAAACCTTTTTTTCAGTTCATGTAAAGGTAAAAACAAGACCATCCTGAGCCATGGCTTTTGGGAAAACAAGTGCTGTATCCACTTTTTGCCACCTTAGCTTTCTACTGGAGCTTTTCATCGGACCCTGTTTCACAGGAAGGACGTGTCACCATCACCTTTGAAACTTTATTGGCAGAATTACTGGTTGGGGTCGGGAGAGACAGATGCCACCCTGCTATTATTTGTCTTTTTCTAAACATGTGTTTTGCCCATATCATGTACATAGTTAAACAAATAGAAAAAAGTGGCTGATGTAAAGTGTTGGGAGACCCTTGGATAGTATTCACAACAGCAGAGCCCTTATGCGTTTGCCATCGCCTATAATATCTTCACAGAGAAAAAGTAAATGACACCACAGCACGAATCTCATTTGTTTCATGACCTAATGAATCTTACACCCGGCTGAACAGAACATCCATCTGATCTTTTGTATCCTGCTGTCCAATGAAATCAGAAGGGAGAATTTCAGTGAAGGATAGTTTGCTCTTTCCTCTACAGCTCCGGTTTTTGTACGACTGCAACTTCACATCCCATGCAGTCAAACAAGGTGTCAAGTTCTCTCTTCTGCTGGGACGTAACACAAAAACCTTAAACCAAAGTGAAATCTAAAGAAGAAAGTTGTAGCTTTTGGTTGTATTTTGGTCATTTATAAGTGGTCTATGGAGTTTGGTTTTGTTAAGTTTATGTGAGGGCTGACTCTGCAGACACGGAGGCACACACCAAGCACTCAGAGTTGAGTGGAACTGTCATCACAATGTTGTTTTGATGTGGATATCGAAGACAAACACGGTACTTTACTGCACAAAGCTGCTGCTACATATTATGAATCAATGTGCCACTATAGTCTGTCTGGGATGTTTCATTAAAGCTCTGAAGGTTTCAAGTAGTTTGTACAGAGACATAAAGAAAAAGATTTTTTTTTTTTTTTTTTACAAAAACACGCACATCATCATCCACACGCGAACACGCACCCACCATGCATTCATTTTTATCTCTGCAAGGCTTTGTAACTGTAAGAACACGCTGTTCGCAGGCTTTTTCAAAAGAGATGCTCCTATTGTTTTTACAGAAGCACTAGTCAATATGTAGAAAAC
The DNA here is from genome assembly GCA_900323345.1 of Pseudochromis fuscus. Taxonomy (NCBI): domain Eukaryota; kingdom Metazoa; phylum Chordata; class Actinopteri; family Pseudochromidae; genus Pseudochromis; species Pseudochromis fuscus. Next base: position 16,255 of record OOFC01000171.1, read on the forward strand.
AAGCGCTTTGATTGCTTGAATACGAATTCTACACATTTGAAACTCAGCCAGTTCATTAAGCGTGCTCTTCACTCCTGGGCTCTGAGTGTGTGTATTTCAGACACTTTGGTTAACTGGTGTAGTGGAGCTCTAACCTTATTACTTCTGGTCTCTTTCACACACACCACGTCAGAGCCTACTATGGCAATGCAGGAGTACTTTGGTCTGTGCTTTTATTGGTTTTGGACAACAAATGGCATGTCATGGTTGATTCTGTGTTCAGTTTGGTAAGTCTTACTGTATGTGTACCTGTTACTAAAACTCCAGCAGTATCAGTTTTGTTAGTGGGATGTGATCAAGTGTGATGAGGTTTGGTGGAAATAAATGTTCCTGCACAACATACATAATGACAGTTTCTCTCAATGCTTCATCATTTTCAGACCGGTTCGCTTTTGAGCGTGTGTGCGTCCATGTCTGCTCTCAGCCCAGCTTTTCAAAGTCCAGGTCAACCTCTCCTGGTGGTTAGCTGTATGGTCACAGGAGGTAGCTAGTGTGAGAGGGAGGGTTGTGAGGAGTGGTCTGTGGTAGTCGTGGAGAAAATAGACACGGGGGGAAAAGTTTGAGGTCGACACCATAACACAATCGTTATAACACACAACAACAACATAAATGCTACACACGGATGCAGGGGTACCTTGCAGCTTATCTTGTTTGAATTGTAGGTCTCAGAGAGACCAAAGTAATCAATCTGTTGATGAATAAAAAGCAAGCAGATAGTTTTTGCTTTCCCACGCCCCCAACGCAAAAACAAAGTTACCATTTTTTCCGAGTTTGGTCCGAGAGTGACGGTGCTCTCTTGGCCTGAAAATAACCACCTACCCCAGGTCTTCAGCTTATGAATAATCAGTAACAACAAACCCAACAAAAAAAGGCAACATTTTAAAGATTGGGTATTAAAATTCGCTTTGATGTTTACTGTAGCTTAACACTGGCATATCACTTCGTTCTACAGTAACAGCTCGTCCTGCACCACGGGGGGAAACACACACTCTGAACCACAGACACACAGACTGATGAGAACCAAGAGAGAGAGAGGATCACCACAGTTAAAAGGTGGAAAGAAACAGAAAACATTGGTTTGACAATTGGTGTGGATGAACTAATTTCAAACTGAGCCAACACTTTTGTAAAATATTGACTATACTAGGAGCCTCTACCTGCAGGATAGAGCTACTTCACCTCTGCTACCAACAGTCTCCTCCACTCAGGGGCACATGACACTTTGATTTGAGTGAAAATTGAAGAAGTGTTTGACTTGTACGAGAGAAAAAAGGAGTTGATCGTTTGGAGAAACAAATGTACTGTGAGAAAATCATATTCTGGACATTAAACTTTAAAGGTTTCTGTTATTTGGCAAACACATTTTTGGACCTCTTTAAATACTATGTACATTCACATTAAGTTACTGATGTTACTTTAAATATATTTATATGTATCTATATTATATGACACCCTAAGGGCAGTTGCTGAGGTTCCATTCAGTAGCTGAATTCTCTTCATATTGCACCTCCGTCCTCTCACTGTCTTACAATGCGAGCAATACAAAATATTCTACAAGAGGGGTTTCATCTCATTAATATAGATACAACAAATCAAACAATAAGTACAATGCGGGGCTTCCTCTCATAAACAAGCTTCCTTGCTCTGTCTTCACGGCTCAGCCCGAAACTTAAAGGAGGAAAATGAAAGGTAACAAAACCAAAAACAAAGTCCATCTTTCTGGATATACACAAGGGCAGCACATGTGGACATCAGCAACAAGAGACATTATTGAAAAATGAAAAGAAGAACAATATCTACAAGCAGGTTCGACCCTACCCATGCGACTGCTATGTGGCTCTGTCCAAAGCAGGCTGGGGTCAGGGGCAAACTGGAGTCAAGTAGTTGGGGAAGAGCGTAGAAGGGAGGTGTGGGGTGAGGGGAGGTAGAAAGAGAGAGGAGAACAAAGTCTACACCGCCCTTCACTTGGCTCTTTCATCTGTTTATCATGCTTTGGAAAAGGAGGGAGTGAATGTAAAGGTAAGAGCAATTCCTTGAAATATCTCCTCGTTGTGGAGCTGTAAAAAAAACAACTTACAAACAATCTTCCCATACGTCTCCGTAGTATGCAATGCCTTCCTGGACAATGTTTTCAAGCTTGTGTTGAGGTTTTTTTTTTTTTTTTTTTTTTTGGCAGCTCCGTTGCCGTGTATGTATCTCCGTGTCCTTTGAGGCTGTGTAGCTTTTTCCTTTCCTCTTGTTTCTCTTTGTCCTCTACCATTCACAAAAAAAACCACACTGTGGCAGGGTTTCCATCCATTTCATTTAGTCTTTCTCGTAGGCAAGTTCACAGCATTGTCCATATTCACTAGTCTGGGCCATCACTGAGGAGTTGCTGTGGTTCTGTCCGGACTGCAGGAGGCGGCTGCGGATCAAAGCAGGTCACAGTTTTTTTATTGTGTTTTTTTTTTTTTTTTTAAATGTCAGACTCTGGTGGCGTCCTGCAGCTCCTCTGCAGCCCGGTCCTCTCAGGGCTGGCTTATCTGCTGAGGAGGTGATGTTGCTTTGCGTTTGGTTATAAGATGAGTGCTTCTCTTTATCGCTTACTTACTCACTTTGGCAGTGTAATACAAAGGTTTGGATCATGTTATTTTTTCATCTTTGAATTTATTTGGGTTCATAATGGTGCAGAGAGGTGAGTCCGGTGTAGATTTTCTTGGCTCGCTAGCAAGGTAGTTAGCAGTTTAAAATTAATTTATTTTCATATCATTACTGTTATCATCAGCATCACCATCACTATTATTCTTTATTTAGAATATTTGGACTTTTCTTTATTTTCCCTTAAAGCCAGAAAGAAACTTTTAATAAATACTAAGCTGTGTTTCTGAGGAATAAATCGCATCACAGGTTTTACCCCTTCCCTTATATGTTGGAAAAAAAGATATTGTGTTCCTTGCCTGTCTCTGTTTGGACACTGTAGCAAAAAGTGCCTCATCAGTGAACTGTTTGGACTGTTAGTGCACATCTCAGGGCTGGGTGCTGTTCTTTCATTGGTGCTAAATTAAAGGGAAATCCTATCCAAGTGCTAATCGGCCTAGTCATCCCTCCCATCAATGCTGCCTTACCACAGCCCTTATCTTGTGTCCTTACGAGGACTGTATTTACCGCGCGTACATTGCTGAGGGCACATCCTCAAGTCAAAGCTCATGTTCTCAGCAAACACATCTGATATGTTTCTTACAGAGATAGGAGACACTGCACTATTCATGCTTTACACTGAACCCCAGGCTGGAATCTTTGTATCTGTGGCTGCGGTCGTGAAACAGACAGAAAAGTATTATGGGGAGAAAGGTGAGGAAACCAGTCTATTGTCAGATAGTGAGAAGATTCTCAGAAGAGCTTAGGATATGAAGGAAATAAGAAAGTGACGTAAGGGAAGAGGAAAGGGAGCAGTGTGCGATGAAGATTCCTCAGTTTGGTTTTGTGTGGAGTGTGGGCACTGTCACTTCAGTATGCTGGGAAAGGGGCAGGGGGCAGGGG
>OOFC01000175.1:1518-15379 GCA_900323345.1 Pseudochromis fuscus
ACTGACTGGTGAACTCCCGTCTCATACACTTTGGACCTTTGGTTGAAGGGTCAGACCCGCCTCCTCTCTCCTCCCTTCAAATCCAAATATGGTCACTTCTGGCTCCAAACATGGCTGCATACACTCCAGGCTCCAAAATACAAGTCCACAAACCAACAGGTGACATCACACTAGCTTCGTCCAATCTATAAACAGACTGTGTATTAAACACTTTACTCTGTTTGTTTTAAACATCATCCTCTCATGATTGTTTCACATTTTTTAAAATTCTTCTGAAACAGTATTTCCAGAGGCTCTAACTTCTTCATTGTGATGTACTTCAGGCAAAAACAGGATATGTAGCCGGGACATAATGTTTGGAGAAATGTGATTGGACCATTGAAACACAACAAAACACCATAGCTAGCTAGCTAACATTACTAGATAATGCTAATGCTATGTATTGTAGCATCTCTCCAAAGAGAAACCACTACACCTGCTGCATTTTATGTAGCTGAACCTCATCCAGCTAAAACAGACATGTGTTTATCGTCACCTAGCAACCGAACTGAAGCCATGTTCAACGACATAAATCATAAAAACTGTAACACGGTAACAAGTGTTTCTGACTGAAACATTTGTAACTGAACTAACATCAGAACCAACTCGTTACAGTTTGTTACAAACTAACTAGTGACACAACTAACTAGTGATCACTACCACAGCTGCTGCTCTGTCAGTGCTAATCTGAAGTGTGGCTGCTAACAGCAGGTTGATTGACAGGTGGAGGGAAGGATGCTAGATGCTACAAGATGATGAAAGTCACATGAGTTTTAAAAACATTTTCACCATGAAGTAAATATGATTGGCTAACATCGTGACGAAAGTGAACAACACAACCTGAGATGTGATCATTTCAGGTTGACTTTAAATCACTTTGTAAATGGTTTTTAAAGCTGCTGTAAGGATATTATTACAGACTAATGTTCTCAAAAGCATTATTCAGCAATATTTTATTTTCATGAACTGTAATCATTTTTCCTGTTGTGTGTGATTTTTTACTTTTCCCTCTTTGCCACAGATTCACCACAGGAAAACGTCACAGGAGGCGCGAGTAAGTCTTACAAAACAGTGACGCAGTAACAGAACTGAACATAATGAGAACTCATCATCAACATCATTTCATGTTGGTACAAACTGTTACACAACTTTTTGATCATGGAGTCGACCAGTTTTTGTAACAGTGGTTCAAGTTTATTTCCTCAATGTTTCAGTGTGAAAAGCTTTCACTTCCTCCACATCAGACAATACAAAGAGTCCACGTTTTCCTCTGTGGGATGTAGATGTGGACAGATCGCTGCTGTATGTGCAGAGCGTCAGGTTGCTGTGAATATTTCTGTACATTTGAGTCAAAAAAATCAATACACTCACTTCAAAGTTCCCAGACTCTGACCTCAGGAGGGTGATGATCATACTGTCAGAGCGCTCCAACCACAGACTGGTTAGACTGGATGAAGCTAATGTGATGTCACCTGTTGGTTTGAGGAACCAGAAGTGACCATATTTGGATATGACGAGAGGAGTGAGGAGGCGGGTCTGACCCTTCAACCAAAGGTCCAAAGTGTATGAGACGGGAGTTCACCAGTCAGTGAATCTGTTGGAAAGCAGACCTGTCAATCAGACTAGCCCCGCCCCTGACTCCTCCCACCAGATCACTGAGAGGAAGAGTTTAACTAATGACATCAGAAGACTTGTGGGAAAAATGTATTGACTGAAAATTTCAGGATTGAAAATGAGGATTTTTGAGGAGTTTTTCGGGGCCAACACCTGGTGGCTGTTGGTGGTATTACACCTTTTTTGCACTTGGCTGCTCGTTTGAGACCCAGTGTCAGGGTAAATTTTGACTTGTTTCACAGTTTTTTGCTCATTTAATTACCTGGTCTTTGTCTCTTTGAATGGCCACAAGTTTTATTGAGACCTTCTCTGTGCAGCTGCTTTAACAAACCTGGACGTACAAACCATAAAATATTATTCATAGTTTACCTACCAGCAGAGGGTATTTTTGAAGAGGTAATAAAATGCTGTGACAGTTAATATTTTACAAGAGCGGGCAGCAGTTCCCAGAAATATTTAGAGTAAATGTTTGTCATAAAAACTTTTGTACCAGGCAGAAGCTTTTCTTCTAAACTTATGTGAAGCTGCAACTTTCTAACAGTTCAACAAGTCACCACTTACTCACTGAGGTTAAGCTACTATGGAGCAGAGAGTCAGCTAAAAAAGTGAATGTAACTAATTGGACATTAACGGTGGTTTGGCTTGTGTCAAAAGCTGCATCATCCGGCTTGATGAAAAATACATCTGAGGAATGACGCTGCAAAGTTTCCAAGAAACCACCAGTTTCCTGCTTCTTATGAAATGTTGTCGATAGTTAAACCTCCACCCAACAGGATGCAGGAGGCAAATGAGCATGAGAAGTGTGTCCTGAAATCCTCAAAATGCACCAGCTCATTAGTTTTTCAGTGTGTCAGTCGTCAGAGCGCGTTGGACCACAGATGGTGTTTTTTTAATCGGATGCTGAACTGGTGAACTCTGGGTCAGAGAAAGTGATGCACGGAAACAGAAGAGGACACGTCATAACGGTTGCAGGCTGACTCGCACGCTCTCCTTTTTGTCATCAAAGATAAAGCCATATGGGGTAAAAGAGGCCGTGTGCTCCGGTGTGGGTCTGTGTTTGGTTGGTGGTCGTCGGGGGGGTGGAGGAGGGGCTCGTCCTCTTATCCTCAGTAGTGATTTTCATAGTCAGTCCGACTTGTTTCATCATTTCCACAACCACCCACGTCCCGGATATCTCTTACTCTTTCTCTGCCGCCTCTCTCGTCTCTTTCTGACCTTTGTTCAGCGCAGGAATGTGAGGAATGCAGCAGTGAATGGAGAGGGGGTGGGGGAGGCAGCATGCAAATCAAACCACTGACGGCTGCGCATTTTTCTCCCTTTTTAAAACTTCAAATATAAACCCATTCACAAGTTTCAAAAGCTTCATGTGGTGAATGAGAGTTACACCCCAGAAAGTGCTGGGTGGTTTTAATCCAAAACTGGGTAACTATTGGACAAACTACAGGCTGGGGTGATCGAACCCAGAAAGATGGGTCCAAGAACAACAAAATACTGCATAGAAATATCAAAATGGAGTAAAAATAACTAAATACTGCATAGAAACACCAACATGAAGTAAAAATAACTAAATACTGCATAGAAATACCAACATGGAGTAAAAATAACTAAATACTGCATAGAAACACCAAAATGTGGAGTAAAAATAATTAAATACTGCATAGAAACACCAAAATGTGGAGTAAAAATAATGAAATACTGCATAGAAACACCAAAATGTGGAGTAAAAATGATGAAATACTGCATAGAAACACTAAAATTGAGTAAAAATCATTAAATACTGCATAGAAACACCAAAATGTGGAGTAAAAGTAATGAAATACTGCATAAAAACACCAAAATGTGGAGTCAAAATAATTAAATACTGGGTAAAACTGTCAAAATCCCCCAGAGGCGTGGAGCAAGGACCCAAACAAGATGGTTTTAATCCAGGTCGAAGAATCCAAAATCCAGGAGAAACTATGACTATGAAGGCAGAACATGAACATGAACAAACAGGCAGGGATGTGAACTCAAGCTACAAAGGAACTGGGACAGGACAGAGGGACAGAGGGACAGAAGGACAGAAGGACAGAGGGACAGAGGGACACATGAGGCTAAATACGCAAGGTAACGAGGCACAATGGTGGAGAGGACGATCAGGGAGCAGATGAGACCAGACAGATCAGGACAGGTGTGACAAGGTAGATTACGAGGAAGGAAAACTACAAGATACACACACCAGGAACAAGACTACAAAATAAAACAGGAGATGACATGACACTAACTGAAAATACACAGAACCATGATTACCAAAATCAGGACAGGACATAAAGGACATGAAGACACAGACAGTGACAGTCATGAAGAAAACCAAACCAGACAAACAAGCTGAAACTACAAAACAAATCATGAAAACTGAACACAAGAAATCATGAACAATCAAAACAAACCAGAAACAGATGAAATCATGACAAAAACAACAAAATAAAAACAACACAATGATGGATAAAAACACCAAACTACTGGATAAAAACAACATAATACTGCATAAAAACAACATGTTGGGTCCAAACAGTATAATATTTGAATGAACCCAGCCTGTACTTAGTCCAATATTTACCCAGCTTTTTTTTTTTGCGTACAAGTTGACACCTAAAACTGTTTCCTCTTTGAAACAGAAAGTTTTTTGGATCAAAGGCTTTTTTCCTCAGACCCGCAGACGCTGCTGCCTCCAGTTCACAGCATCACATTAGGCAGGAATTCAGCACAGCAGCCAGAAAATCCCAGTGGACAATAACTTTACATCAGAGACTGAAGCAGCCGCGCTCCAGTGTGTGTGTGTGTGTGTGTGTGTGTGTGTCTCTGCTTCTTGTGGAATTTCATTTTCCGTCTGAGACCCCAACGTGACTCTGATCTCATTCTGCCTCCGCTCCACTGAAGGTTAAATCATCCTCACCTATGGATGTTACATACATTATGTAGTTGTTCCAGTTACATCCAGACAAACCTATGTCATGTTGTCATCCACATCAGTCTGTTTCACAGCACAAAAATGTTCAACCTCCTCTCATGTGTCCACTCTGTTCCCAGTTGTTGGAGGATTTTTATCATCTCATGTGATGACGGATGGTCAAAAATAACTGAAGGTCGAGTGTCGGTGAAGGAGTTGATGTTCTGACCATCACACAGTCTTGAACTCAGCATCACGTCGTCAGGGATACACTGTGTCTAAACAGACGAAGCGATATCAAGAGAGAGGAAGTACAATACCACCGGTGGCCACTAGATGCTGACTCAAAAATCCTCATTTTCAATCCTGAAATATTCAGTCGATACATTTTTCCCACGAGTGATGTCATTGGATAAAGTCAACTCTTCTCCTCATCTGAAAATCATTTATCATTAAGGAGATATCAGGTTTCAAACTGAGGAAGATTTAGGGGCGGGGTTAGTTTGATTGACAGCTCTACTCTCCATTGATTTACAGTTGGTTTGTGAACTTCAGCCTCATACATATGGGTCAGTGTCAGGTTCAGGGGTCAGACCCGCCTCCTCACTCCCTTCACACTCACACACTGAGATACTTGGAGCAACCGTCCAATCAGATACCTGCAGAACGCTGGTGGTAATTTTCCAGCAGTGGAAATAACCAGCTCATAACATGCAGTAACTTTCCATAACTGCACTTTGTAGCTTTGTTATTTTAATATTCACTGACAGATACTCACACGTGTAAAAACAATCAAAGTGATGTAGAAAAAACACATTTAGTTCATGTTTTTTCCACATTTTTTATATCATATCTGTCATTTAAACAAATCGGTGTCAAATTACAGAACTGCTGCTTCACTTTACAGATGAGTGTCACTGACTGTATCACATTTCATTTCATTTTTTTTACATATTTATGTTGCACAGCTTCATTTTGAGTAAAAAAAATATTAAAAATACATTTCAAAACATATTTTTTATGTTCAAATTCACACATATTTACTCAGTTTTGGGTACATCTTTATGGAGCAGGTGATGGCGGCTGCTCCAAAGTAAATCAGGTGTTTTAGCTTCTTTAACTGTTTCCTTGGAAATAAAAACATCTGCCACAAACCAAACTGGTGTCCAGTCATGAGACTCCAGCCTCTTGTGTTTTTCTCAGTAGTTTGAATGTTTTCTCACATCGTTCTGCTTATTCACTCAGTGTTTTACCATCACTTACACATTTCTGAACAACAGTGAGCGGCCGTGCATTAATCATCTGATTGGTCCACTGGTGGAGTTTACGCTGACTGGCTGACAGCGCTCTGAACAGCTGCTGAAACATTAACCATTAACCATCATCACGCGCAGCAGCAATTTCCCCCAAATTGTGTCACAGCCCAGATCAAAGCAGTCTGCAGCCCTCAGCTTTCTTCTGCTTTGATTTCAGGGAAAGTTAACGAGGCCAAAGTAACACGGGTGTTTGTGTGTGTGTCACAGAAGCTTCTCTGAAACTCTGAGGGTCTGAGATCTGGTCTGGAAACCAGCGGGGAATAAAAGCGGCTGCAATGCTAAGTCAAGCTCGGCTTCCCATCAGCAGCCAGCGTGACACAGTTTCGGACATCTTCATGTTCAGCCTTTGAAGACCGTGAAGCTCCATGAAGTGTGACGCTGAGATCTGAGGACGTTTGAGTCTTTATACATAATAAGGAGCAAAAACACTGTTCATATCTGATAACTTCAGAGTTTTCAGCTCATAGTAATAAGTGTTTATGTCCAATTTAGAACTTTAGATCTGTTTAGAATAATTAATGAAAAGAGGATTAGTCTTTATGTTTCAGAGCAGTGGGAGTCTCCATGTACCATCTGTCCTTTAATAAATACTCAGTCATGACATGTACTGTTTCAGGAATCCATAAACCAACATTTCTCATCATTTCACAGACACTGGATGAACTAAAATCCATTTTAATCATCAAATTTGACCCAAAACAGCCTCAGTGTACAAACATTTGTAGCAACATTTCAAACTATTTTCATTTTTGTTTATTTTGGGCCATTTTAGGAAAAGTTATCAAATTTCAGGCTGAAAGAAAAAGACATTTAAGAGATTCTCCTGGTGTCTAATATCAAACTGAGTCAAATTTGACCTGAACAGTGTTTGATTGTTCACCTATGAAGTAGTTTTGTCCTTGATGAACCTCAGAGACTCTGTACAAAGATTTACTATTACCTGAACATCACAAGTTTACACATTAAATATTATTTCATTATGTTTTAATGAACATGTGATGCCTGACAGGAAGAACATGCATCAGTCTTTAACTGCAGAATTATTTATCTCATGTAAACATGCACCAATTTATTTATTATTTATTATATTTTGTGCAGTTTTTAAAGATTATTTTGTACATTACCACTGAAATCAACTGGTTATTACAGCAAAACTAAAATGTTTTCATCTTGTCCTCTCAGTGTGAATCGTATTGGATCAGTGTGTTTTCAGGGAGTGTCTGTGGTGGTTGAATATAAACTGAAATAATTTATTAACATGGAACAAAAGTAGAAAAAGTAGCAAATACATTGATTATAAAAAGTTTGTTGGAACAGGAAACATTGTTAAACTAACTTCATAGTTTGAAATAAATACCCTGTCATCCCATTGCAGAGTCAAACAAAACAACTACTATCAACTAGGTGTTTATTGGAGGAAAAAAAATCACTTACTGCTCATTTTCTTCTAAATCCTTTCATCAGCTATTAATCAAAGCTTTCAGGTGTCAGAGGTTTGACCTGTGAACAACCCTGAGCAGCTTCTGTGTCTCACTGAGCAGATGTTCACATGTGGACACACGTCCACACATGTTGGAACACGTCCCAACATGTCCGAGCAGCAGGGACAGGATCTGTGCATCAGCTGCTTCCTGTCTGCTTCCTGTCAGCTGATCTCTGACATGATGATGGGGATCAGGTTTCAAAGCTGATTTATTTACATATGGAGGAGGTTTGATACCTGGAGCTGGTCAGAGGTGAAGCTGCAGGGCCTCAGGTCAGAGCAGGTGTGTTTAAAATAACTTTATTTAAAATACAAGTGTTTACAAAGTGCTGTGATGCAAAGAGGCAACACAAATAATTCAATAAAATGCAACAACGAAGCAGTTCAGCAGGAATAAATGCAAATAAAAAGAGAGAAATTAAAAATACAAAATAAAAATCAAGCCATTGATAAAATAAAAGCCTGAAAGAAGAAAATGAGATAAATAAAGAGTAAATGTGAGAGAAGATGACGTTTTAAAAGGTGAATCACATAAAAGAGTCTGTAAAATTAATTTTAAAGATGTAGCAAAACTAGTAACAAATATATCAAACTTATTCAAATACATTTAAAATGTTGGATCATGATGAAAGTTGATGTAAAGATTTAACTTGTAACCAACTCTGCAGCATGTGACTGTGCATGTCACTGGTTTTAAGGATGTGAGAGAAATATTCAACACCACAAGTGAACCTGACTAATGTGTCAGTGTGATGAAAGAGATTTACTGTGAGAAAAGAGGAAGAATCAGAAAACATGACTGATGCTGAGGATCAGGTTCAGCTGCGATCAGTGAGGAAATACACAGATAAACATGAAAGAGAAATAAAGTGAAACTAAATGAATATGCATGAAAATCACATCAGTAACATTAATCATTGCAGAGTCAGTGTTAGTGTTTTTTTATGTGTTTGTCACAGACTTTAGGAAACAGGATCCAGCACCGAGACGTGATGTGACGTTTTCAGATGTTTTAACATTAGTGTTGCCTGTTTTCTGCTTTGTGTTTATTATGGGATGTCAAGATAATAAGATTTGAATGTACAGCAATGAGAGCAGAGGGTGTGATGTCCTGTTGTTTTACTGACTTTTAACGACTCATTTTTATTATTATTTTAATGTTTTTATTTCTCTTTGACTCTGGCTGTAAATCACTTTGTACTGCAGATGATTTTATGTAAATGTTCGTCTGAATCCTTATATCAAAACTTTTTATTTTATATCTGTGTATTTGTGGACACTTTTTTAAAATACTTGTTTCTATTTTATTTTATTTTATTTTTTTCTATATCTGTGTTTAGTTAGATTCTTATTTCTACACTTCTTATTCTATATTTCTGTACTTTTTAATTCTCTTATTTTCAACTTGTTTTTGCACTCTCGACTTTTTTTGCTGTTTACTGTTTACTTATCTTATCTACTCTTTTTGTTTTTTAATGTAATGCAATGTTTTTTTTTCAGTCATCATCACAACAATCACAATAACTTCTTATAACAAACACTTACACATATCATACAACACAAAAAACAAAGTGACAAAGGTTTAGGCTGAAGCAGAAATGCTGATATTTGCCTCCACCACATGAAGTTGTGCATTAAACTGAGCTACTCACCAGAAAATGCAATATATGAAAAAAGGAGGAAAAAATGGAAAAAGGTGTAAAAATGTATGAAAGTTGGTGTTTAAATAAAGTTTGATTGATTGATTTGTTAAACAGGGGAACTGATTTAAAATAAGGACAGAGGAACAAATCCTGTGGAGAAAACAACAAACTCACACAAGTTCAAAAGACACAAGAGACAAGAAGACACAGGGTGACGAGCAGAGTGGACACAGGTGAGACCAGGTGAGACCAGGTGAGACCAGGTGAGTTCAGGTGAGACCAGGTGAGTTCAGGTGAGACCAGGTCAGTTCAGGTGAAACCAGGTGATCAGAGGGAAAGGAGTTCAGATCCTCTCAGGCAGCTGAACACAGCGAGGTCCAAACCAATTCTTGTACAATATCATCAATATTGTACAAGAAGTGAAATGAAACAACACACGAGGGAAGTGAATTTACGCAATAACACAAGGAGCCAACTACACAAAACAGGACCAACACTTTCTGCACCAACATGACCGACACTCAGCCTCCAGCTGCTGTTTAACTCCATCTCACACACACACACACACACACAAGACAGGAACACAATGAACAATGATCATACTGGTTATGAACCAGGTCCAGTTGGACTGAGCTGGTTCCAGTTGGGCTCTGGTCAGGTTCACAGTGAGCAGGTACATTTGGATTATGTTGCACTATGTGTACAATGTCTATGTGTACAATCAGCAGCAGATTAATTTATTGTAGATTTAAAGTCAGCTGAGGCTGGAAATTGAACCGAGGACGATCACTGACATTCACTTTAAATCACAGTGACCTGAAATGTGTAAATCAGAGGAGTCCAATCCTGGTCCTCAGGGGCTGCTATCCTGCATGTTTTAGATGTTTCCTCTTCCAACACCTGATTCAAATGATCAGGATCATTATGAAGCCTGATAACGATCCTGATAACGATCCTTCCTAAATATTGAATTTTCATGACATTTAGTACTTCTATAGATTTTTACTTTCTTATAATATTGTACAGTAAGTCTTTCAATCCAATCCACTTTATCTGTGTGGCACATTTAAACAACCAAACATTTCCAACGTGCTGAACATAGATTCATAAAAACAAGAAAACAAACATTTCTATATAGATAATAAATAATCAAACAAGTGCATGAATCTAACACGATGCTATAAATAGTCCTAAAACAATAAACAGATAAACATAATAAAATAAATAAAAGATGTAATTAAAAGCAGTAAAATAGTAAATGCAACTATCCTGCCTCTTATGTTTCTGTGTTTATGTTGTTGTATTTAAGCTGCTGAATATTTGAATATTGGGATTAATAAAGTACCATCATCATCATCATCATCATCATCGCTCACTGCTGCACCACCTGTATGTCCACAGCAGGTGAGGAGCTGCAGAGCATCACCTGCAGGTCCTGCTGTGTGTCTGATGGGATCCTGGATTTTATCACGTGTCACCTCAGATTAACTGTGCAACCAAAGCAGTAAAGATGCAGAGTGTATCTCTGCATGTGATGCATTGATAGTGTAAAAATTATTCTACATGTCATAATTAAACAATCCAATTTCAACATGTGGCGACTTGTTTTCGGGGCTTCAGCTCGTTTTTCAGCTCGATTAACTTCCCTGCGACATGTTCCTGTGACTCAGCAAAACTTTCTCCAGTGTGGTGTCAGCGTTTAGTCACGTCTGCATCAGGGAAATGAAGCAGAACATGTTCACACCACTGGATACAGATACTTTCAATCACCAACCACCTCCAACTTCCACTGTGACCACGCTGCCAGCTTCTTATCACACTTCCTGTCATCTGTCAGCCATGGTTTCATAAGAACATGTTCTTACTGAGAAACACTCTTCCTCTCTCTTATCACGCCACACGGGACCACGATCATCGATGTTTTTGTGAACACCGCAGACCAGAGAGACGTTCTTTAAGAGGAAAATGTAGAATATTAGTCATCCCGTCTTCCTGTTTCAGTCCATTGGAGACGTCAAGACGAGACGGTGACTGGACGCTGACGTGCTGAGGAAGACACAACTCCATCAGATTCAGTGTAGTGTACTTTCTGTCAAGTGAAAAAACTCCTCATACCTTCAGCCTCCTGCAAAGACCTGAGGCCAGAAGAAAAACAAGAGATCTGAGAGACATGCAAAGAAATGAAAATGAACATAACTCATTAACAGTACAGCCTCTAGAAAAAGTTGTCGGGATGCTGTGTCAATAAAAACCATTTAAATACTTTTTGTATGAACCTCATCAGTTGGGAAACGTTCACTCAGGTGTTCGACAGGCTGTGTATAAAAGACACAAAGCTAATGTGACCTCACCCGTAAGTTTGTGGACACTTTGAAGCAGGAGTTTGGTATCTGAACGTGGACATGTTGGTTGTTTGGAGCCAGAAGTGACCATATTTGGATATGTAGGGAGGAGTGAGGAGGCGGGTCTGACTCTTGATCCTGAGGACACTGTCCAGTGAGGATGAGACTGGAGTTCAAGCCTAATCTCACTGGAGAGCAGACCTGTCAGTCAAACTAGCCACGCCCTCTGTGTGAAACCTGATATCCACCTGTCAATCAGACTAACCCCGCCCCTAACTCCTCCCACCAGATCACTGAGAAGAAGAGTTGACATCAGAATGACTTGTGGAGAGTCAGCATCTAGTGGCCATCGGGGGTATTACACCTTTTTGCGCTGGTTGCTTCGTACTAAATTCAGTTTCTGGTACAAACAGAAACTTGTTGTTTTTATAACCTCGTTACTGATCTGTTGCAAATGAACCTGATTATTCTGGACATGTTCCACCATCTTTGTTTTGTTGTCCACGTCCCAACTTTTTTTGAAACATGTTGTCAGCATCAAATCTCAAATGAGCTGATGTTTTCCAGAAAAACAGTTTAAAAATTCAGTTTCAACATGTTGCTTTTACACTATTAATTAATATAATATGTAATAATATGTATACGACCACAGTGACGCTCTCTGCTGCTCGGCCTGTAAGATGTGTCACAGTTTCTATTTGAGATCATTTCATTTCCAAATTGTGACGTCAGATTAAAAAAAAAAGTACTGTGATACATTTCACAATCAAGTGCTTTTATTTTGTTGACTGACCTTCCTCCAGCCTGCCTGGTTTTCTTAAGTCAGAATTTTCCCTCATTTCAAAGAAAATGTGAATAATCAGTCAAAAGTCCAAACTCTTTCATCTTTAGTCACTTTTCTGTCACATCACTTCTACTTGTTTTACATCTGAGCAGCTTTTACTCTGAAAATGTACTTCACTCCTCCCAAATACTTTCTTTACCTTGTATCTTTACTTCCCTCACCATCCTCCTCTCACTTCACATCCCTTTACTTTACTTCACTTCACTTCACTTTACAGATTTATTCACATTATGTTACTTCACTTCAACTTGTTTAAAATCACTTACATCTCACCTGCTCTTACTCTGAAAGTTCCCTTCATCCCACTCATGTGTACTTTACATTGTACCTTTACTTTGCATCACATCTTTACTCCGAGTTTCCTCAAACTGCTTCAGGTTCAGGTTCAGCTCACTCAGCTGTCCTCACTTCACTTCAGGCTGAACTGAACTTTGTTGCTTTTTCTCACTTCATCTCACCACAACTTCCTTTTTTTGTTTTTAACCTTTTTGCTTTTGTTCTCCTAAATAAAAGATCCACCAAGATCCCACTGAGATCCCATCCCTCACACCACATGTGGAGGCATTGATGTTGCCATAGTAACATTCAAGTGGACGGTTTGGAGACAAAGTTACTTCTCAGCTGTCCACCTGTGATGTGATTGGCCAAGACCCATGTTAAAGTCGAATGTGAACAGGACCAGAGTCGCATTTTGTTACCACACAAAACTTTGATGTCAATAATCAAAGTTTATCCTCATCACCTCACTTTCCTTCCCTTCATCTGACCTCTGACCTCTGCTCCACTTCACCTCCTGTCACCTCTGTTACTGTGAGAAAAACAAAAACATCTGCAGGTTCTGTGGAAGTGTTTGTGTCTAACTTCCTGTCGACCGGGTCTGTTTGTCTGAGACGCAGTCGACTCTTACATCAGCAGGTGGTGAATCATCATTCCTGAAATTTCATTTTCACTCACTTATGAATCACAACATTCGCTGACTGTGTCTGAATCTCAAGTCACGACCTGCAGCACGACTCCACCAGTCAGTGAACTCGCAGGATGGACGATTAGAGCAGATTCAGACACGGGTCATTCAGTCCTGATGTGATGTGGTGTTGTTACCTGCAGTGGTGTGGACCTCCAGAGACACAGGTCTGGATTCTGTCCACTGTCCCTGAGACTGACCTGCATCACCAGTAACCGTCCTCCACTCTGTTTAGCTACCTGTGATGAGGACGGTAGATGGATGAAGCTTGATTAAAAAATAATCAAGGGGGGCAGCAGTGGCTCAGTGGGTTGGGAACCGGAGGGTTGCCGGTTCAAGTCCCAGCCTGGAGAAAATACAGAGCGTGGACTGGTGGCTGGAGAGGGATCAGTCCACCTCCAAGGCACTGCCGAGGTGCCCTTGAGCAAGGCACCGACCCCCCCCGACTGCTCCAGGGTGTGCTGGGATTGGCGGCGCCCTCACCCTATCCCCTCTCTGTGCATGTTATGGGTCCCCTATGTGTGTGTGGATTGTTTAGCGGAGGCCCTGTGTTTGTAGGGTGGAAATGCCATTTTGTTGTGTGTGTTTGTACTGTGTGCAGCTGCTACAATGACAAAGTAAAGCTTGCTTTATTAAGTGGTGTTATATATATTGAACCAATATTTAACCATGAGGTTTGGTACCAAC
>OOFC01000184.1:8429-33749 GCA_900323345.1 Pseudochromis fuscus
CATTTTATGTTTAATAGATTATTTATTTATTCTATTAAACATGAAAAGAGCCTAATTTGCATCTTAACAGATGACACATTCAGATGATCCTGTCCAACGAACAGTCCCAACGCAGTGACATCAACTGAAAAAAGGGGATTTGAAAAGCTCATTAACCACTAGCTTCACAGGAATACATCAACATTGGTGCCATTTTTCTAAGCCAGTACATTTTCCCAAGGTTCACCTTGAACTGCCGTTGTTTCCAATTTCATGAAACAACTGAGGTAAATTTACAAGAGCTTTAGTTGTAATTTATTAGTCTTAAGACACGAGTTGAGTTTCAATTCCACCTTTTTGCTAAAGTCAAGATTTTCACCTTGTAAAGGTGAAGGTTGGGGTCCTCTCTTGGCTGACAGGGATAATCCCCTCCTCCAAAACGGTTGTGTTCAAACACTAATCACCGCCCCCAGCATAATTGACTGATCCGAGTTTGGCTCAGGCTAATTTATGTGTGCAACGCCAAGAAAGCTTAAAGACAATCCTGGGGTGTCATCTATGTGATAGATATCTCCCTTCGTGCCCTTGTTGCTGTGTGAAGTCTCGTATGTTTACATATCTAGATTTGACAGGCTTGATGTTAAAATGCAGGCTTCTGGGCATTTTCATGAAATGGTCCCACCCACACCTCAAAGCAGTGAACATACATGTCTTTGAAAATTATGACAAAAATTCTGCTGAACATCTGTGATCCCACGACTAATGAACCTCTTTTAAATCACAATTTAAGCATCAGACCAAAAACTATATGCATGTATTTTGTATCATATTCCCAAGCTTGTAGTTTAGGTCAGGGATGTTCATTAATGTAGATATTACAGGGGGATCAACAAGGAATATATTCATTAAATCCACAGATTCTGATATAAGCCCGATCTTTTTTTTTTTTTTTTTTGCTGCTACCACTTACCACCCTGAAACAGCAAGCCAGGGATATGCACTTAAGATGAGAGAGTGCTGAGTATGTAAATCACATATTAAAGGCACTTGTTTTCGTATCATGTTGCTTTAAAAATTCCTTTATAACTTCATAAGAGGTAAACAAAAGTCTGTGATCAGGAATTAAGCTATGGGGATGATCATGATAATGCAATAGTTGTATAACCTCTATTAACAACTTAATTGAGTCCCGTCTGCAAACCTTGATCAAAAATATTCTGAATAAAATAGATGTCCAACTATGGGTCGTTATACTATGTAATGATCATTACAAGTCCATTATAATAAACTAAAATCAATTCAGAGGTTTTCCAATGGAGCCAACCCTGAAAGGCAATAACAGCTTGTACAGAATATGCAGTACTTTAATGCTCATAAGGTATATTGAATATAATATAAGGATAAGACTCAGCATATTCTATATCATTTTTAATTGTCAGCATTAAAAAAACAATACATTTTTCAATTTCCAAGTATTATCTGATGTAAGGTTTTTATTTATTTATTTATTTATTTTTACAAAGACTCATTGACTTTGCATTGGCCGAAACAGGTGGACTTTGTAGTTTTGCCCAAATAACACTCAAACAGGAGTACACAGTATTATTTTCAGACATGAAATTGAAGTGTGTACGAGAGTCGGACAGTTTATTTGGGATCCACTCAAAATAGTTTATTGATATGGTGCTGTATTAGGCTTTGGCTTAGGCTTTTGAACTTCTCTAGGTTTTGTTAGCTACTAGAAGAATAGAGACCATCCCCAGGTCTAGACTTCGAATCTGAGTCATGTCTGATACATGTGTTTCTAAACAATAAAAATATATTTCAGATAAAGCCTTACCATGTGAGCCTGGCCAAGTTGCCATCTGTGGTGGCTGCAAAAAAGATGGAAATAACAATCCAAGCTGGAGGGTCAGCTGGGGTTGGCATAAGGACTTAGAGATGGGGTCTGAATTTGGAGGGTCATCTGGAGGAGTGGCAGAGCTCTGTAACTCATGGCCAGACACTAAGCACTTGTCTTCCTCCTTGTTATTTTGAAAACATCAGAGAGACAAAAAAAACAAAACAACTTCATCTCTGCACCACCCTGCCTCTCAAAAAGTCATAAATAAATTCGATTAATCTGCAATAGAGATGCACTTTAGCTTGCAAAGCTACATGTATCAGTGTATGAGCTGAATAATGACAGAAGTCTTTCATTTGTTTTCCATGCAATATCCTTTCTTACAAGACAATATTGTGTCATAATAACGAAGGTATTATCAAACATTTTGCCAAGACCAAAATCTTTTCCCAGACTGTCATACGTGACTTGAAACACTTGACAGGATATTTATTTTTACTTTATTTCTATTTACTCAAACTGAAACAGTCAAATCCCTATACACCATACAGCTTTGGTGTAGAAGAGGCACATTGCTCTGTGACTTGAACAAAATATAGTCTGAGGCAGTTACAAATCCATTAAAAATAAATTTGGCAAAACAATTGAGCGTTTAGTACTTTACAGTACTTTACTGTGCTATAAATTGTGGATCTAAACAACAGCAGGACATTCAGAGAGGAATAAGCAGTTGGTGATTCATGGACTATGATTTTGGCAAAAGCACACACTGCATTTGGTGAAGGCGAGCATATACTCACACATGCTTTTTATCTCATTCCTACATTATTAATACATATCTGATCTGAGAGTAGACGCTGCATGTGGTATGAGTGTTTTTGATCTACTACATGTGACAAAACACCTAAATTAGGTCACTACCTGCTGGTATGCAAGCTTGTCTGTGGTTTGGAGATGTAATTAGTTGTCTGTACACTGTTTGTTTAGATGTAAACATACTGCAAGATGGCTGCAGAGGTGCCTTCGATATAAAGAGGTCTGTGTTAAATTGTCTGCGTCACCTACTAGTTGTTTCTAGTAGCCACAGGCATAGTTCCTTAGTCAGGGAGTAAAAAAACAAAACAAAATTACATCAGCTCACACTTTGAAAAATTCAAACCCTGAGCACAACACTGACCTGCCAGAAAATGGTTGTTTGGAGAATTAAATGAATTATGAAAGTGCAGAAAAACAATTTAGTCTTGCATATCCAGCTGCCGTTCTAATAAATCACTGCCACCCAAAAAGAACTAATTTGTGTTGTTG
Organism: Pseudochromis fuscus; assembly: GCA_900323345.1. Taxonomy (NCBI): domain Eukaryota; kingdom Metazoa; phylum Chordata; class Actinopteri; family Pseudochromidae; genus Pseudochromis; species Pseudochromis fuscus. The sequence continues at coordinate 11,557 of OOFC01000184.1, forward strand.
TACTGTGAGCTTGATTGATGAGCACGCTCTGGGTTGCAGTAAAGGAGACACAGTTCAACAATGCTACACTATATCTTTAAATGTCTAAAGGGGGAAAAAAAACCCTCCTCTTTAATCTCCTCGACTCGCATCAATTATTGATATTTATGTTCTCGTACTTTTACATATGAACAGAATTCCTCCCAAAAAAGAAACAAAAGGCGAAAAGAATTATTACTGTTATTGTTTTTCTTTAGCGGCACAAGAACAAACATTTGGCAAACGCTCCACTTTCAAATCATGTGTCACAGCTGTCACTTGTGATTGTACAGTCTGAATTTATTCTGTCTTGCCACAAAGCAGAATCTTCATTGTTGTTGAGTATAATGAAACTTAAACTTCTCCATTTCCCATTCATGCTCCGTTTTTTTTTTTTTTTTCTTTTCTTTTTTTTTTTAAATAATACCTGCCAAAAATAAAAAGCCCCACCAGCTGAGACCATGTCCTAATGATAATGAGCATGGAGTGCATTAGCCTACCCTGTTGTGTCTTACCATGTTATTATTTCCTGTGTTGGGATGTGTTTGTGAGTGCTTTGTAGTCATTTGGCACATGACATGTCTCCCAGTTCTTTTCTGCACCCTTAAATTAACAGGACAAAGGGGCAATGTTACGTAGTAACAACATGAAGACAAATAAATGTAAACGCACATATAGCCTCCGAGCACATGCAGTCTTTGCTATTGGTGAAACAAAGAAACAACAGCAGAGCTGAGTAGCACAGCCCTATTGTTGAGTAGGGGCAGATTTGACACCACAGACATCAAATTGATATTAATATCTATGAGAAGCCTTTACCTTTTGAGTTATCGCTCTAGCGGTCAAATGCCTTCGAGGAGCAAGGCACAGCTGAGAACATGAATGTTTAACAAGACTGCTGCATAGTTCACCTCAATGCAAGCCTCCAGCTCTGAGATGAATTATTAACCACTGCAAGCCTGGTCCAAATTCCTACTGAGATTACATTTATAGGTCTACATGCAGCAAAGTGTTGAGAAACAACAGAATTTGAAATTTGAGAAATCCCTAATGTAATTACATCTTCGGTGACAGTTTCATCTGCGCAGAACTCTACACACTGAATATGGTGGAGGTGATCCGCTCACATGCTGCATATGATAACAGTTATTCTGTGTAGTTGATAAAAATAATGAAAAAGGGACAAATATTATCGAAGAAGATTAACATTTTTTCTTTACAATTTTATGTGTTTCACTTTGTGCTTACATCGAGAATGTCAACAAGTGACAAAGACAGTTGTGGGAGAGCTAAGATGACAAGAAGCATCAATCTGACTCAGTGGGAGTCTGTGGGCAGAGACAGGAAACAGCTGAGTTCAGTTCAACTTTATGCAAATGAGCTGTGGTAAAATTCAGCAACAAATTGAAGGGCAGCTGTGCTCACCTTTTGTTCTCCCAGTTGAACTTATTTTGACTTTAGTTTCTATCACAGCTTTTCTAAAAAATTCAAAATTTTGGAAAACCACATTGTACCTTCCAGTGTTGTCTACAGAATACAATGTGTCCTTTTTCATTTACAGCTAAATATCTGGGTCATAAGGATTCCTAATGAGCTTTCTTAGCATTTCATAGCATGTGGAAATTTAGAAAAGAACAGCACATTGAAGATTGGCTGGAGTAAATTCATATGTTTCATAAATGTTTGTATTAATCAACAATGCAATGCTGCAAAAAAGGTTATTTATGCCAACACCTGACAGTCAGCACGGCTGCCACAGAAAAAATCTTGTCCTTCTCAGTTACTGTTGTTGCACTAGTGTAGCGTTCAGCTATCACACAGCAGTTTATTATAATGAGGTAGCAGATTTACTACTGTGAATTTTTAATGATTCTTGAAATAATGGGTTAGCTAGCTAATTAGGCTAAACTCCATGAGTTTCTGCTGATGTTTTGAATGTTTCCGGCTGACAAGGACCATATGAAAAGGTCTTTCATTTGCACATGATATATGGATACATCCATGATGTGCTAACAGACTGAGGTTCAAGCTGCATGTCCCAGGCAATAAGTCTGAATCCTTGCAGCCGATGATCCATGTAGACATGGTAAAAGAAACACTGTAAAGCTACTATGTCCCAGCTTTTTAAGTATGATAAGAAAAATGTACTGAGAATCAAGATGATGCTTGATGTGTTTGACAAAGGTATTGACATCTTTGTAATGTTGTGGGTGTTGCTTAATTGTAAATCAAGTATCAAAAAGACATACAGTTCCTGTTTTTCTTTCTGTTTTCTGTTTTTAAAGGCTAAATTAAAAAAAAAACCCAATCAATATTAATTGCTTTTTGCGGAGTGGCTTAGCAAACGTCCCACTGGTACACCTAATGAAAAATTTACTTGTGGTATTAGATTACTATTTGGAGTATTTTATGCTCTGACTGAGATTGTATTTCTCTTTTTTTACTACTGTTTCTATCTCCTATCAGAAGATGCACAAACACGCTTGCAATCATCTGCACAGACAAAGGTATTGCAGTCTTGTGGCATTCACAGTTTACCTGCAGCTCCTCTAGCATTGCATTAGGAGTGGGATCAGAAAGTGCATGCCACACATAATGAACAGAACTTGCCCTATATCTAGCAGTTATGAAGTCCAGATTAGAATGGGCAAACCAGGAGTTTGCCTGATTGGCAGCTGCATTGATAAACAGCACTCTAATAGGCTGTGGATAGGAACATCCCATCCATGACTGACTCTGACAGCTATCCTGCTCCGCTTCAAAGCAACACATCCACTCTTCTCACTCTAGCACTAGGCCTCATTTTCACCAAGTGCCTCAGAAAAAAGACATGGATGGCAGCCATCTCAGCCTCCAAACCAACCGCGACACCCATCCACTTCCTTAGGTCCACAATATATACTGTAGTAATACTGTTGCCTGTTAACACTGTGAGTTACCTTCACGTGGTAATTGCTCGATCTGTATAAGAAGCAGTGGTAATGAATGCAGCATGCAACCTTCGTGGCTTGGAAAAGCTCAGGGCACAGTGGCTTCTTTTGTGTGTGTGGGAAAGGGCGGTGAACCGATGCAGAGCGAGAGGCTAGTATGGTACGAAATCAAGTACACAAGCATGTTGTACATAAACCGCCAATGCTCTGCTCGGTACACTGCTGGAAGCACCTTGTAGTCGATCCTGAAATACCGTCAGCTTCCCCGGGCACTGGTATAAGAGAGATATGTTAGTGGCTGGCCTTCTTCATCAAACAGCAGCAGATACAATGCTGCACTGTACACCCATGTGCTATATATTGCCAAAAGGGATTGTGCATCTTCAGAAATATTCACTGTAAAGGCAGATACAGGCATTTCAGAATGTATTATTTTCTTCACTGTTATGGTAATGAACAAGGACTCGAGGTTTGGGTTATAGCACTCTGCAATGAATTGAAAGCTAGCATCAAGGGCGCTATAATTAATTATATATTCATTATACGTAGGGAAGTTACGACTTGTCTTCCCTTCATCATGTGTGAAGCCTTGGAATAATTATCATTGCCTCTGTGGACTAACTGCTGGTTCATGTGCCGCACAAGAGCTTAATAATGGCAATGTATTATTAAGGGGGTAAAATACTATATTTTCCGCCTTGTTCTACACTTCTAATAATTAGAGTAAGGGTAATACAAAAGTCACTGCTGTCTTTGGTAGCATATTTACTTGTTGTTGTTGATAAGCTGTGAAAAAGCAACATCATTTCTAATATGGAAATTAAATAAAAATGTATTTTCTATGAACATTGGCACCATCAAATCAAGGAGAGCAGAACTGAGATATACTCCTCAACATTGGAAAAGGGAATGACTGTACATCGTGTCATGCTGCTATATAATATACTGCAGTACAATAAATATTTTCTACTTAATCGGACCTCTCTAGTTTAGATGTTTGCTCAACTGTATATTTAGAAAAATATAATCCATTGCAGTAATATGTTTCTGCCATCTCTATTTAAAAAGTAGATCTATCATTCACATGATGAGCTGTTTTGTGCTTGTTAAAGCTAAGCACAAATAACTAGAAAACAGTCAGAGAGAGCAAACCTCCATCATGGTATAATCCAGCTGTACTGATACAATAGACTGGAAACTGCCTCTTGTGGTGTCATAGAAAAACTATCCTGTTAAAACATCCACCAATTATATCTTCATTATATTATATTTTCTTCTCTTTTCTTTTATCACATCTCTCCAAAATATGATTGAGATCTGTTCTGTATTTTTTTCATAATGATGCTAACAGATGGACTGGTGGACAGACAAACTCAGCAAAGACATAACCTGCTCAGTGAAGGTAACAAAGACAATGTTCACAGTTTGTTGGTAAAACACTGATAACTTTTAAATGACAGCAATCAAACACTGTTTCATTGTATATACATTGTATATATAAGTGATGCCTTCAGGTAACCAAGAACTTGTATAATATTTGATTGTGTATGTGGAATTTGAAAGTTTCCCTGTACGTCTTTAATACACTGGCTTTCAAATCAGGAAGTTCTGAGTGTATAGATTTTCCTCTGACATGTTGCTTCTGTTTTTGTTTTTAGCTGTTTTTCCTCTATTGATATAGTGGGCAGGTCAGGAACATAGAATAAAATGAGCACACACTTTGCCCAGCCGACAGGTCACTGCCCAACCGGGAGCCCTTAACTAAGTGCAACCTTTGAAAGAACTGTTGTTTGCTGAACCTAAAAAGCTGTGGTCACAGTGGAAATGAGAACACAAGTCCTTTTTCTTGTAAGCACTGCGATATCACAGCCAAGAACCTGGTACTCATAATGCCTGTCAGTCTGGCAAGGTCATTTGACAAAGGCTTACGGGTGTATCAAGCATCTATGGTTTTGCACTTTGAGTCGTTCCAGGCTACGCAGTATTTGTTTTGCTCGTCATTGTGAGAGCGTCGCGTCCTCTTCTGCCTTTCACATCATGTGGCCTCTGTTAAATCAAAATGTAGACTAAATGGAAAGCGTGAAGGAAATGAGGCATTTTCTATAAACTTCAATTCTTAAAGACGAGCCCTTGACTATTATTAGAGTTTTCATGCTGTGATTTTAATTGAGTTTCAATTAAATTCAGACCCACAAGCATTTTGCAAATAAAGTTAGTAATAGACTAAAGGAGTCCTTGGTTAAGAATGGAGCAAGGACACAAATACAAACACATTCCCACGTCTTGCTGAAAAAGTTTCTTTGCAGTCTTCACAACAATGCCACACTTACAAATAAGCCACTTTACTGAGTTTAGCACCTATTTTACAACTTTTAAGAGACATTTTAATGGGTGATTGACAGCCAGGCAGAATCAAATATAGTTGTTTGCTTTTAACCACTGCTCTAAAATCACCCAATAATAAGCAGTGTTAACTAAACAGCTGCTCAAATACTTATGAGTCTTCATCACAACAAATTACACTACACCGGATGAGCATTTTGTTGCACTATTCATTATCTATGAGACACATGAAGCACAAAATACATTTTCTTTGTTCGTTTACATGTCTTCTATTAGCAGTGGCTTTTAGTTGATGACTCTGTTCTGTTTGTGGCAACCCCTGCTGGCTCAGTGCCATTGTTACGCCCACCACTTTGTCAGATCTGTGGCAAATTAAACATTGGCAGGTGTCTATTACCCGACATCTGTAGGGACGTTAATATGTACTAACAGACCCATGCTCACGATGCTGCTTTGCTGTTAAAGCTAATGTAATGCTAATGCAACCTTCTGAGGAAACTGATTTATTGTTGCACAAAGATATGTATTTACCCTTTTTTACTTTCACTGTGGTGGAGTGAAATATGTTGATTTACATCTCCTACAAGGCCTTCAATTTCTTCCTGACATAAGGGACAATGTAACCACGATAACAGATTCCTCACGATACCCTCTGTGTAAATGTATAGGTAATGATTTGTTGTGTCTTATTCATTACTGATGCAGTTGCTTTCAATAGATTCTTCAAAGGCCGCCTGCTGTCTTCAGCCTCCTCTGGACATGTCCACGCTCCCTGTATTTGTCTCTCAGTAATCTTTTCTTGTCTTTCTGTTTTTTCATTTCGAACAAAAGCCTGTAATATGTATGTCAGGCTTGGAGCCGGTCTGTACGATATTTTAATGCTGCTGTTGTTTTAATAGTTTTTTAAATCAGTTGGCCATAACATTTAATCCACTGACAGGTAAAGCATATTGATTATCTCCTTACAATGACACCTGTCACAGGCTGGGATATATTAGGCATCAAGTGAGCAGTCAGTTCTTTAAAATGGATGTTGGAACCAGGGACATTTTTGACAAGGGCCAAATCGTAATGGCTTAACAATCAGGTGAGAGCATCTCCAAAACAGCAGGTGTACTGTTCCAAGAAAGGACAACTGGTGAACACGTGACAAGGTCATGGACACTGAGGGTTCATTGATGCTGTCATTCTTTGACTGACAACAAATTCAGTCCGTTTCTAACTACTGCCCCTGATTTACAAATGAAGGTTTGGTGATGGGGAAAGATTGTGGCTCGGTTATCTGTTCAAAAATACAACATAGGCAGTGGGTTGGGAAGAGGTGGGAAGTCAGCAAGGGCTCTCAGCTTTGTTGTTGCCCTTGTGACTGGGAAGCTGCCTGCATGTTGCACCATTGTGGTGAAGCTAATAGCTGGCAGATGGAAAGAAGCATCATGGTGAAACATTATTTGCATTACATTGTATAATGAGGAAGCATGATGAAGTCCTGCTGTGGTCCCCTATATCAGGGGTCCCAAACCTTTTTTTGAACCATGGACCGGTTTGATGTAGGCATTACTTTCATGGACCGGCTTTCAAGGTGTAGCAGATAAATACAGCAAAAATAAAATAACACGACCAGCATAAAAAAACGAATGCTTCCCCCTAGCAATGAAGCTCTCCAAAGATGTTTGTTTTTTAATCATTTTCACTAGTCTGCGGACCTATTTTTTGGGGAACATATCTGATCACATGACTGAGACAAGCGTATTGATGTGTCAAGAGGCTCAGATGAAAGTTAATTTGGAGAGAATCCAGTCGTTTTTCAAAATAAAATGTCTTTCAGACTCTAATTATCAATACAATGGAAATTATATATATATTGTTATTTTTTTCTTTGCAGCCTGGTAACAAATGCCTCAAGGACCACTGCCCTATTTGAAACAGTTTTTCTTCTGTCCTTGTCATCTGCTAGCGTAGTTCAGTCATTACACACATACAGGTCCAATCTGATCAAATCTGATTAAGTCCATCAGGACCTCAAGTCTAACCCTCACATTTGACAGCTTTAAAGGGGAAAATGATAATAATCACAAGTGAGATTCAGAGAACAAATTTTCAGATTTTGGACAACCCTTAAACCCTTAAATCATTCGACTTGTTCATATCCAAGGCTAAATAGCTAAAGAGGGCTGATGTGAAAAGCAGAGATAGAGGAAAGCATGAGTTATGATGCTGATACCTTCGTGCTACAGGCCCTGAGGCCGCTGCTCCTTTGCCTTCCAGTGGGAGGCAGATAGAGTCATCATTAGAAAAGGCTTGAGAGAGAGAGAGTTAGAATCAAACAGAGAGAGGGACAAAGAGAGAGAGAGAGAGAGCGAAATAACAGGTTTCACCTCAACTCTCTGCTCTCACTGATTCTCTTTGAACTCACAGCCAATTTTGCATGCTTGCGCAGACCCACGCCTCTAAGCCTGAAGAGCCCAGCGCTTCCGACATCTAACCCCTGTGCTCAACCTGTGGAGCCAACTCCCGCTCGCTGCCTCAACTGCCTGCTTCAGAACAAGGGCCAAAGTTGAAGGAGAGAAGTTGACACACCCGTTAGCTCCAGTAATCACCTGTGGCATACACTTCTTTTTCTCTGCTGCCTGTGTGAAACAATTTTGCCTGGAGATAAGCAGTTTTACAACAGTAAGTGCAGCAAAGCACATTTTGACAAAATGCGTTGAATACCAAGTGGGAATGAACTCATTTTTATTACTGAAACCAAGCCAACTAATATTTCACATTTTATTTCAGGCATAGATAATTATGAGCACAATAATTTATACTTTTTTTTTTTGCTGACAACCCCTTTTCTGTTTGCTCTCTCAACAAGTTGGAGTTAAGTAGGAAGATATTATTTATTTATAATTTCTGGTAACAACTACAATCAGTGTTCCACTGGCCACCCTCTGTAATTGATTGCATGGTGATATTATTTTAATGCACTTAATGTATTTAATTTTTGCATATGTTTTTGTTTTATTTTGTTCATGTTTATTTTTTTGTTTTAATTTGGCCTTTTAATTCCACTTGTTTCTCACCTGCTTGATTTGATTTTACTGATGTGGACAATGCAGCCAACACAGGAAAGGGAATAAGTCATCTTGAAAACCAGAATTTTTCAAATGTTTGATTTATGAACTGACAAGTCCTGATACCTCCCCCGTGTCAGCACACTGATCAGCTCTAGCCTCCACGGTGTCAGGCAATAAGTATGATATTTGCACATGACGTGAGCTTTCAGATAGCCTCCAATCATGTACTAGCATGTGTGAATTGGTTGTCTTGGAGATTTAGCCTCTTGGAGTGCACAAAGGAATTACCCAATATTACTTCACTCCAATAATATTATGATCACCTACACTCATATATTAGTAGGGGCAGGTCTTGAACATCCATATGCAGACTTATATGTTAACCTATGTCAGATCTTTTACATTCAATGCCAGCTTTAAAAAACAAACAAAAAACTGTACAAAGGAATTAGTTTGTGGATAAGGATGAGGTTAGGTAACTCAAACTCTCGTTCAGGGTTAGGTAAATTAAATATGATGTATATGTGTATGTATGTATATGTGTATACATGTATATGCATGTATATGTATTAAAAAACGACATTTACCGAACGTTTGAAATGGAGGACATATTATCTGTCTTGTCCTGAATGAAAGTCAGATTTGTTACACTCCCATCCTCCTCCTCTCTGCCTCAATACATAATGGACACCCGACTTCCTGCACTGGCATTGCTGTGCTGGCATAAATGGCAAGCAGTCCAATATGGACATTATTACTATGCATGCTGTAGCAGTATGTGTCAGTATTATACAGCTGAAGTTATACGACAGCTCGTCAACAGTCTTCACCCATGTGCCTTCTCCACAAGAGACGGGAATCACTGCTCTCATGATCTGATACAAAACGTTTCCAAATGATGGGGGACATTGTCTTTGTGTATGCATTGAATGAAATGAAAGTGTAATTTTGCTTCTGATTGGAAGTTGGACACACGGTGGAAACCAACTGCTGTCTTCTCAACATCATCTCCAGCAATGGAGGAAAGCCTCCCTGCCATGGGGACACGGGTGTTTTGAAACAGACTATTGCATAAAATTTAGCTTTTCTGCTGAACTACTGTGGTACAACTGTGCTGCTGTGTTATGCCACTTTCTGTCTTTTTTGTTTTCTCACCAGAAAGTTTGTCCCTAATACTACAAAAAATAGATTTGTCCATCAGTTTACAATATTAAAAGACAAGAATCATATTTGAATCACCTTAATTTTAACTTACTCTTCTTATCGATCCAGAAATATTTCTCTGCAACAGCTCAGTTCTTGGAGAATCTTACCTCTCACATTACACACCTCTGCCTCCAACACAGGTCTCCTGGAGACACACACCTTCTTCTTTTCTTGCCTTCAGAGATGTATCCCACAAGAGAGGAATGAGGAGACAATCCTAGAGGAGGCATAGCCCTGAGCTGGATCTCACATTATAGGAGTAGAGAATGAACAAGAGAGGTGATAGCCTAGATCCATGAGTCATTCCTTGGTAGGTCTAACATAGCTCCAAAGCAGAGCAAAAATGCCACCTGTTTAAAACAAATCATTTGTTTCACTATGGAGACACCTCTTTGGATTCTACCACTAAATTCACATTGAAACCTTTTGTGATTGGTTGTGTTATTGCACTCCTGCAAACACAAGTGATAGCTTATTAAAGTACTGTTTAGGATACGTTATGTCTGCAACAGGATGAGGTCTTGCCAGATTTTACCATCTTTTTTCTGCTTGTTGTCTAATTTTAGATTTTTTATTTTATTATTATTCTTTAGTTGGCATTACCAGCAGAGACGAAATATCTAAGTTCACGCTGTTACTCATTACTGCAGCAGTTCAAGCAGTTAAATCACCTTCTAAGTTTAGACTTTTCTTCTTCTGCTGATTGAAAAAAAAAGCTGTATGTTTCTTCGTAGCTCATACTTTTAATGGTTACTATTTTTTGAGTCTTGTTATTCTGTCACAATGTTTTCTAGAGAAATAATTAACCATGACGCCATGTCATAAAATTGATTTAATACAATGTCTTATTACAAATTGTTTTAAAGGCTTTCACTTTTCGTTCTCTTTGCATTGATACAGCAGCCACATTTTCCTGTAGCTCTGTCCTGTCCAAACACTTTTTTTTTTTCTTAAATAACAGTGGTTATGTCATTTAAAGTGACTGTTTAGATACATAGACTGGAGGCTATGAGGTCCAGAATCCAAATAGGCAGATTTATTGTAATTGGGCTGCTCACACTTTTATTTTTCCACTGTTATTCTTCTTTTAAAACATGAGTCACAGTGGAGAATAAAAAAACAGATCAGTGTTCACCTGCAGTGTTAATGTAGGCCAGGGCAGACAAGCCCGAGGATGTTGATTCATACCTGTTGAGAAAGACTTTTTCACTGTTGGTCTGTGCCTCTTTTCCTTCATTGTTCAGAAAAGTTTCTACCAATAATTTGAAAATAATTGTTGTAACTGCTAATGTCACGTAGTGTTCATGCTTCTTTGGGGTGGAAGTGAAGTGCCTCACGCTGTAAATGGTAAAATGGTAAATGTAAGACATTTTTAAAGCGCTTTTTTTGACCTTAGCTAGGTCCCAAAGCGCTTTACAAGGCCCCTCATTCACCCATTCACACACACACACACCAATGGCTACAAAGCTGCCATGCAAAGCACCAGCCACCACTGGGAGCAGCTTCTTGCTCAGTGACACTTCGACATGTGGACAGGAGGAGCTGGGGATATATATAAGGAGCTGTAATATCTGGAAATCTCACTGTCCTGGATGAGTCACCAAACCCTCTATGTGTTTAATGTAAGTGTAGAGATACAGTGAGACCTGTTTCAGGGACTGTGTGCACTGAGCATAATTTTTCAGCATGTTTTGGCTCAAGTTCTCTTTGTGCTACAGGTGTTTCATTTTTACTTAATACGGTGTTTTAGAGAGCAAACTAAGCAAGTGTTTTAGCTGCTGTAACTGCTGACCATTGGCAAATGTCTACTCATGAATCACATGAAGCTTAGATCCATTTAACTTTAAAGTTACCTGCCACCACTTTAATAAAAGTGCTGCTTAAATTCATTCTGAAAATCGGCAAGATGCAATGGCAATTAACTTACCAAGGTTTTAGTGTTTCATATTGTGAAATTTCACAATAGACTCACACAACTGCAGCTTCAACAAAGAATTGTCTTCATTTAGTTGTCTGTTGATTCTTCATGAAAGAATTGAGGTTCAGAAAATAGTTCAAAATGCTTATACCAACTTTCAACTAATAGAAGTTAGTTGTTCAACTAATAGAAAACCAGAATCTGCTGATTACAGAAGACTGAAGAATCCAACAAATATTTATGTGTTTGAAGCTGGAACCATTATATTTTTTAATTTTAATTTTAATTTTACTTTAAAGTGTCACTTAAATGATTCATTTGTGACTAAATTTGTTGGAAATTTTCCTGGTATCATAATAACAAGATATTGAAGTTCTGCTTGGTAACAGGATGTTATATACTGAGATGTTATATACTTTGGTTTGTTTGTTTGTTTAATGTAAATCCAGATTATGGCCGAGACAAGTAATGGTCATTACAAGGAGACAAGAAAACAACAACAAACATACCATTTGGATAGCATCTGATTTTCTTTTCTTTCAAAGATGGCAAACATCTGGGGGGGCAGAACAGCCACTCTGTGCTCTCTACACTCATCCACCCACATGTAGAGCAACTCCTTACTTTGCAGACATGGTGTGTAGTGAAAGGAAGCCTCTATTACAAATGGTTCTATTAAGTGCCCTCAGTGGAGGATTTTTAAGTAGCCTTGTGGTAATGATGGCTCCCACCTTCTCTCTCTGCTTTCTCTCTTACCCTATAGCGCTTTTCGTCTCCTCTCTGTCTTTTTCTTAGCTCCAACCGACCCTGAGAGCACTAAAAGACACTTGTCTCTTCATCTCTTTTCAACGACATAGAAAAGAAGATGACTTCTCTCTCTTATTCTACCCCCCTTATGCATATCTTAGGCAATGTTAAAAGGGGGCCTTCAGAATTTAGCAGGGCCGTTTAGTATTCAGCCAGGCCAGCTTATGGTAGGAATGAATGCAGATCAGTGCTTTTACTTGAGAATGTTTGATACATCCAAAAATCCCTCGTAGAAACGATTATGGATTCTCTGGGAATCTTGGGCCCTGTTTGAATAGGGCGAGCTGTAGGCTGATTCCACTGCTAAGAAAGAACAGAGCAGATCAGCCTTCATTGTCAAGCCTGACAAGATTAAGCTGACTCAAAAAGCTGATCAAACCAAGCGAGATTCTGCGTGGTGAGGCGAGAAGTGGTGGCATAGGTAGCTGCTCGGAGGTGTAAACAGACTCCTGACATTGACAGGGACACTTCTCATCTCACCCTGCAGAGGCCAGACAGAGGCCGTAGCCTCCCTTGCAGCACCACAACCACCTTGTGAGGTGATGCGATGACCATGAAATCCTTATCTCCCTCACTTCAGCACTAGCAGTTATTGCTACACAGTGGCATGGCTGCTGCTACTGCTGCTGCTGTTAAAATAAGTGGTAGTTGTGGTGGAAATCTGTCTATTCTTCTTGTTCAATGGAATGAAAAACCATGGGCTTTAGAAAAAAATCAAGTAGGTAATTTAATACAAAATTTAGATACAGAATTAAAGTCGAGTGACACTAGTCAGCTGAGTAGGGACACAGTACCTTCACCAGAGAGGTTCAGGATTCTGACAATGATCTCATTTCACACAGGGCTTTTATACTCTGTTTCATGCACTGTGTGACTCGGGTCCATGGTCTTCTTCCATGTTGGTCTTATCTGGTCCTCGGTGTTATTCAACCTGCATATTTATTCAGATGGTTCACAGCCTCGAAATGATCAAGGTTACTGGACTCATGTTGGGCTAAGCAGTTCACTGAGGCGCTTTCAGACTAAACTGAACAACAACATGTACTGAGGTCTTACCAGTTCAAACAGCCATGCCTACTGCAGCAGCAATAAGATTACAGGAATTTATTTAGAGATATACATGTTAGGTAAAACAGAAATTTCCATCACAATAGTCAAGTTTTTATCTCTCTGCAAAAGGATGAATCAACTGGTTTTGTTTCATTTTCTAAAAAAAGCGATTGTTATCTTTAATATGTGTGTTTCCCACGAAATGTCCCTCACCTCGGCTGCAGAGCTTCTTTTGCTCTGTTTTTAACTGTCGCCCAGTAATGAATGCGGTTATAAAAGGAACAGCTGTACAGAATGGTACAAACATAAATCGGAATTTCTGCAGGAGCAGACAAGCCATTTAATAGCGCAACAGATAAATACATCTCATTTGAAATGTCACCTCATGCACCCCTCACCCATCTTCAGTTATTCTGTTTTATGTGTGGTCTCTTATGACCAGCCATGCTAGTTGATTATAACATTAGAAGAGTTGCCTCCTCAGCAGTCAAAAGTATTACAGCCTCCTCTACTGTAACAGCCATGTGTCTTCCCCTCGACATTTTCATCTCCTATGCAAATACAGACCCAATGGAGCCAGTAATCATTCATCAGGAAACTGTCTCCAAATGGTAACTGCTTCTGTCCTGCTCATTCATTATTCATCACCATGGACGGGTCAGGCAGCAAGAGGCTCCACTAGTACCACATACACAGTCAGCCTCATTCCACTGTTTATCTCTCTCTCTCTCTCTCTGAGCACTGAAAGAAGGGAAAAGTCCAATGTTCACTTACTTAGCTCTCTGCCGAGTATCAGAAGTGCGGCCGTGTAACCCGGTTCCCTTCTCCGCCCCTGGTTTTGATAAAACACCTTGCCCGCTGCTGATACTCCTGTTCATTACTGTGTTTAATGAGAAACTTTTTGCATACACTGCACAGAACACACAGTGAGCGCACATCTCACAAATAAGAGGGAAATGTATTTAGGAGGAGCTGCAGGCAGAGTTTCATCATAAATGTGACATCTAAGAAACACCTTCATAAACAGGCCAATATACCAACACCTCAGTGGAAACTCATTCATATCTATAGTCTCTCGCTTGCTATCATGTGCAGCATTTAATTCCAATTACACTGAAGCAGCAAAAACATCAAACCTACATGTTAACCTAGCAAAGGAAGAAAAATGAGCTTCCTTGGATGCAGCAGCGTTGTGCTACTGTGTCTTTCTGGTGTCTCGTCTTGATCCCTGCAGGAATTTTCTGTCTGTGTATTAATAACCACTTCAAAGCGAATACGCTCCCCTGAATGTGTTGTGCATGCATTTAGAGGTCTATCTTCTTCTGTTATGAACCCCCACAGCAGACTACATGTAAACATATCAAAGGCAAATGCGCGCCGACCTACTGGCTGTAGTCTGTCATCGTGTAAGTCGACTGTTTGGGTTTTTAGTTTGATTTGTTTTCATGCAGGAGCCCATACTTATGATGGATGATTTCCACACACCGTATTCATCAAGGCTGTCCAACGGGTTACTTGTCACAATGTAAATGAATGGAAAAAACTATTTGTATAATGCGATGAAACTATAGATTGGCAAATTTTTTAATTTACTTTGCTAATGGAATATATCCAGAAATAAAATATGCTTTCTGTCTTCAAGTTGGCTGATAAGCTACATTTATGGTAGTTGACTTCTGCCCTACAGCGACAACTTCAGCAGGGGATGCCAGGAGTTTTAGTTTTCAGCTGTGAGGGTTTTGTGAAGTTTATAGAAAGGGCCTCGGTACATCCCCTCTAGTCTGTCATCATACTTAAGTGAAGCATTGTCTAGGCCCTGCAGCTCCCCCAGATAAAACTGCCAGTGGTGCAATTTCCCCAAGACCCCTCAGGGCCCATAATTCTCTTTGTAGGTTGTCTGACAATTTGCTAAGCAGTTGAGTCAGGGACACAGGAAGACTGAGAAGCACTGTAGCTTTCTGAGTGTTCACTGAACAAGAGGTTCTACAGACGATCCTGCAAGGTTATGTGAACCATTTAACTTTTAAATTTCATATATTGCGGTGGAAATGGAAATATCGAACTCTCATTCAAGGCAATCTGAAGCACCCAGCCGTGCACAGACATGGGAATACACAAGAAATTTATAAATTCAAATAACACAATATGGCTGTTATTTTAGAGAGCAAATATTTGTTTAGTTGTGATCATCAAAAGAAGAAGAAAATCCAACAGATATACAGTATGAGCCTGAGGAGCCAGAAGGCAAAAGAAGAAAAGGATTTTGAGTCCCACTCTATCTAGCGCTGGTGCTTTCTGGGCAACCCAGATTTAGTGCATCACATGCGTTAATCACCCTGCCAAGTGTAAAAATTGCACCAAAGGAGTATGTTGGCTGTAAGCTAGAATGACATACATTCAGCACGCATGAGACGCTTCAACTGATGTACAGCTGTACGTGGAGGGAGCCAAGTCCTGTAGTGATGCTCAGTGCTTCCCTCCACTTGTCATGTTGCAGACGTGATTATGAGGATGTTTTTTTTCTTTTTTTTTCCTGGGTGCTTCATATCAAGCCATCTGTAATGCTGCAGAACTATCACTTTGCCATTCACAAGGACACTAGTTGTTCTGCAAAGTTAAATTTATGCAGAAATCTGTTGTGCTGCCTGTAAAGAACTTACATTCATGGTGATTTGTGTGTTTGACGGGAAGCGAGGGACAGCAAGAAACAGTCGTAAACCATTTCCCCCCCCCTTTTTTTTCCATATTACTACAGCTAGCCATAGAAGTGAAATCATATTTCCAATCTTTTTCACATTTTTCCCCTCACAGTAAACCATTCACAATCAACCTGTAATTGATTGTAAGAATGAAATTGCCTGTTACAATCTGGGATAGAATTGCCGGAGGGATGGCATGAGGGAACTAAATAACAAATGAGAGGACAGGATGAAAGACAGTGCTTTAATTCACCACAACTGATTTGATAATAAAACTCGAGCCCATTTCACAGTGTAGCCAATTATGTCTTCAGTGAGTTCTGCCATCACGGCTGTTGAAGTTTTATGCCTCACAAGCAACTGTGGGGCATATTTGAAACCAGTGTGTTGTCTGTCACGTAATGATTAACCTTGAAAATACCTCGACTTATCCAGTTGTGAGGATATAATAATTAAAAAGCAAAAGATAATTTTATTATTACATTAGATTATAATTAATATCCCACCTTACTTTACAGTGTCAAAACATTTTAAAGGCCTTTCTAATTTGAAAACTTTTATTCTATAGTGAGCTCTCTTGACTAATTTTGCAATTCAAAACACACAAGAGGGCTCCAAGGTGACATGAAGTATGAGTCAATTCTTCATGTGAAGGAAGTAATTAATTAGTATGTCAAATTCGGGGAGCATCCTCGCCTTCATTTTTCTTCTTAATTGGGGAATAATTTGGAATTTGGAGAGGTGGCAGATCGCGTTTAATGAAGATTGACACCTGTTATTTCTCCCTGTCTCCGCCACCCACCACTGACTACGATTTATTAATGGCCGTGCCCTTCTGTAAGGTACATGCGCTTCCTCAGAGCTTGCTGTCACAAGGGTCATGTCCCAACAGACAGCGACAATTGGTGGGCTGCTGGGTGCCACCCTTAAGGGCAGACCTGGATGACAGAATAAAACTGCTCCTGGGCTCGACTACTCATATCCCCTGTAACATCTGTCTCTCCCAGAGTGATGACTTCATTTTCACTGCAATGATCCTTCCTGAAAGGCTCCTCGACGCTATTGTCCCCCTGAAACTAATATCAGTTTTACCATATGTCAAAAGGTCAAATACGTTTGTTTTCACCTTTCACACAGCACACGCTGGCAATGATCAGCCCACACTGAAATTAAAGCTGCCGCCTGGATGTGGAAGGAAGATTAATTGCCCTCTACAGTCTGGTTGTATTTAATCTCGCGTCCTCAAAGTGTGGCTTTGTGAGATTAGGCTGCACTAAGCCACTAAGCGCTTGGTGTATACACAGACAGAGACACACACACACATATGTAAAACATAAAATACACACAGCTATGTGGGTGGTTGTAGGTTCAGGTTCAGGCTGAACAAATGCACATGGAAACAAATGCTACACACACACACACACACACACACACACACACACACACACACACACACACACACACACACACACACACACACACACACACACACACACACACACAGCTGCTAAACCAACCACCAAATGTCAATCTTCAATCCAGAGCAATTCAACGGAGACAGACCCATGCGGTGTTGTCACAGGACAGAGAATCTTAATCAAACCTGAGCTATGTCAGTCCGCTGCTCAGCTTTTTTCACACGAAATTAAATTAAAGTAGAAAGTGTGCTCTGTGTGTGTGTGTGTGTGTGTGTGTGTGTGTGTGTGTGTGTGTGTGTTGTGGGAGAGCTACTGGCCTGAAACAAGAGCAACGGTTCCATCAAAAGTAAGACTAAATAATCATTGTTTGTGTGAAGCAGATTGGGCAGCTTGAAAGGGTTAAGCATGAGTGGATTAAAACGTCGGCACACATCCGTTTCCATACTCTAATCCTCTTAGTGCCCACTCCTAATACGTTTTTATATCTTTCCTATCTCTCACTGAGGTGAAATATCAGATTAGTTGCCAGGCTTTGACTATATCTTATTACAACCTTATCTAACACTGAGGAGTAGTGCGCTTCCAGTGAGGCGGGGCAGCCGCTGTGCTGAGCGCTGACCTCACTGCCATTTGTTCAGGAAATGCCAAATTAAAATTTTAGTGTTGCTGTGAAGGATTTGGTCATAATCTTCAGATTTGCTAATGTATTACACTTGCATCATGTTTTGTTTACAGTGTAATGTCAGAAATCACTTCTCGCCTGTGATGTGGCAGTTTGAAGTAAATGAGTCTTGCTGACTGCAGCAAGAAATGTGATATAAATGCTGTTTGGTTGAGGCAGGTGAAAATAAATCCAGGCCGTCCTGTTTGCATGTTGTGCCTACTGTGAGAAAAACAAAGTGTTCTGCAGACATGACGTCTATTGACTCTGACATGTATTAACTTGTTTGTGCACACACATACGCACACACACACACACACACACACACAGAGTAATACAGTGCTAGTGTAAATACTGTAAACAAATAGTCAACCTGAGACCTAAATTCAATTTTAACACTGCCCCTGGCTAAACCAGACCTCGTACTGTTAAAATCAATAATTTTCTTGCAAAAGTTAATGAAACATATGAGAACACAGGAGGTAAATCAATGAATGTGTTCTCATGGAAGAGTCTCTGATGCCATTTAACAGAGATCCATATTTCACAACTATCTCACATAGGTCATGAAGAGCCACAGTCCTGCTATTGACTGTATAAATACTGATAAACTATAGATTAATACAGAAAAGTTGCCAGTTAGTTCAAGTACAATGGCAAATAATGCAGCTGGTGCAGTGAAGTATTACAACTTGTCAGTCACACCAAAGGTTGTGAGGTGCACTTTAGCCTGACTTGGCTGAAGTAATGCCAGGTCACCCGTACAGAGCACTGAATTCAAAGCTGCAAAAGTAAGAATGTGCTGAGTCTATTGTCTGTATTTTCTGGAGTGCTACTGTAGACATGACCCTCTGCCTCCCTTCATCATGACTTTCTTTAGGACTTTATTTGGTAATCATAAATCATCACACCACAGGAGAGTCCAAGCCAGTGTGTGTTTGTTGTTAAATTTGTGCCAATTCAAGAAAATGGGAAGTAAATTGAAGTAAATGGCTTGTTGCTTTACAAGGATCCTTGCATTATTAAAAATAGTTACTTACAATACCAGCACTGTACTAACACATAAATGAAAAAAGAGGTCAAAATTTGTGTTTGTAATTGAATGACATAGTCATTAATTGACAAGCTAAAGGAGAAACAAGATGTGAAACTACTTTTAAATGAAATGAATCAATTGTAATTGTGTTCAAATTGGATTCTGTTTACACTGGGCTGCCAATGCTAGTATATGTTTGTTAATGTCTTTTTTCTCTCGAGTGATGCTGTCAGAAAAATGGCAAATGTCATGTTTTTCTTATTATTTCTATACTTATGATAACCAATAAGGCTGATGATTCCTATCAGATGTTCAGTTTAACAGTCACTTCAATATGACTATATTGAATATATCGTGTGCTAGAAGTGTGGCTCTACCATGTGTGGTCACAAATAGCTCAGCATGTTTTTAATGCCTTTTTGATGTTGTTTCTGCTTTCTTCTTATTGCTTTAATGTTTCATTTTTCCATTACTGTTTCTGTATTGTTTCAAATAATGGACTCGGGAGGGTAATTTCATTTTTACATGTTGTGCTATCATGTGGTCTTTTCTGGATCATATATATATTTACATTGGCTTAACAACAAACTATTGCATTACCTAACAAAACGCTATCAATTACCTATTCACAGGAATACAATACCAAACAATTCACCTTTGACTCACAGTGTATAGTCTGCCTGCAGTGCTCATGTACTGTGCCTGCAATGCAGTGCACTTTCATATCAGCATAGAGAAGGGACCAGTTAATCCACAGGGTTATGATAGTGAAAGTTCTTCTTTATCCACCTTAAGATGATCCTGCTTTTGCAGTCCTGTGCAGCCCAGATATCAGTCAAGAGCTAAGGAGAGAAAAAAGTACATGGGCATGCGCTGAATGTACATCCTGAGGTCTGCAAAGGGCCATGATGGCTTCGCCCACAAAAGAGTGTGGTGTTGTTCCACTTTTGTGATCAGTGAGGGGACACAGCAGAGGAGGACCAGGTTGCAGCACTGACAGCCGTATAAACACATATTGATGGGGAAGTTTAACAGTGAGGCTGCAGGAGAGGCTGGAAGAAGCTGTTTCTAGACTCGACTGTTTCTCTGTTGTTTGACTAGATTTAATAAGACGGGCAGTGGTGAGAAAAATGCTCCATGTGTGATAGTTGCAAAGTGCATAATTTACAAGTACCCTGCAGTGTTGCACACACTAACAGAGCATTGGTTTAAATAGGAAGATGAAAAGTGCAGTGTAATAATACAAAATATTCTGAAAAATAACAACAAAAAAGAAGCAATGCATTCAGTATGTTTGTTAGGTGTCAGTGATAAACTGAATGTTTACAGGCCACCTTGATCCAGTGGAGAATCAACAAGGCTTTTTAGGAAATGCATTTTTAACAGGTGATAAAACCAAATTGAAAAAAATACCCACAGCAGGAGTCAGAAAATAAAAGCTAAGAAAAGATGGAGACTGCTGCCCTAGACCTATATGAAAAATCTAATTTCTAACATTTCAGAGTTACTCAGTCAATGCTCAGGTCTGAGTGAGTTTTACCTCCAGCGCTGTGATTCAGAGTTCACTTCCACAGTGCATTGATCCTGAGCTACATCTTGGAAAACAGCCAGAGCCCAGGGACCAAGGAGGAAACAGTTGAGTAGCGACTCCAGAGATGTCCCCACCTCCTCCCCCAACACCTCAAAAAACTGCTGACATCATCTGCATCTTTTGGCTTATATAGCGCTCATAAATTCAAACACATGGTTGGTTAAAACACATGAATGAGAAGGAACAACTCAGGTGGAATACAAATACTGAGGCTTTACAAGCAAATCATGAAGCAGTTTCCAGGGAAGCAGAGCACTTGAGTGTGGACATCTCCTCCTTCCTCTCTCTGTCTCTCTCTCTGTCTCTATCTCTGGCTGCAGCGAGAGGCTAGCTATGGGGAAATTACCCATGAATGAAACAACTGTTGACACAAAGAGAATTATTTTTTTGCCCTTGCTCCACTGTACGGGCAGTGGATTATGAAATCCTGTGATCCATCCTCAGTCCTCAGGCCTCGGTAAACATTAGCTGACACATGGGGGAAAGGAATCCCCGTAGCCTCGGGGCCAGATTGCCTCCTGCCAAAATAAGCAGCACCATCCCACTACATAGTAAGAGAGATAATGAAGCCAGGAGGTTCAAGCAAGAGCAATTATCTTAAATGCTCAGGTATTAATGACCTCAGCATACCTTGAGGTTATATTGAATAAAAGAGAAACTGAAGGAACATGTGGCAGAAATAGAAAGAATTATTAAATCTAACCTTGATATTTATGAATATAAGTAACCTTTGGACAACTCTGAATGACTTCCTGTACACTTAAGGCAGAGTTTGTCATTGACCAACGTGCACTAATTAAGGAGCGGCTGTAGCCTAAAGGTTAAAGAAAAGTTATAAGTAAGGTTTTTGCTTTTAATGACTTGCTGCTCGTCGTCTTTACAACCCACACAACATTGCTTATCTGAATAAACATTAGCATTTGTATTTCATTCAGATTACAATGACTGAAAAACTTCACAAGCGTTACAAACCTCCGTTACCTAAAGCAGTTACCTGACAGAAGCAACAGTGGAAATAAGATTGATGCTGAGGAGTGTGGCTTGGATGATTGGGGTAAGTGTGTGACTATGACCTGAGAGTCCAGCGTTTGTATTCTGTCTCCTGTCAACAGTCAGTGTTAACTTCTTTAAACCATTACTACAGTCTGTCCTTAACCTTAACCAAGGGGCTCCTGCAAACCCAACATAAAGTTTGCTTATTTCCAAAAGTTAAACTGGATCAAACCAAACAATACCATAGTGGTGACTGATTAGAAAACAATCATAACAATCAATTATGAAAGACACTGACAGCGTCATTCTAACAATAGACTCAGTACAAACTCAAATGGGTCCTTTTGGTAAGCAATGGTGCGTAATTTATTTCATTACTTACTATGGAGGACATGTAGCAAGTGTGTGTGTGTGTGTGTGTGTGTGTGTGTGTGTGTGTGTGTGTGTGTGGGTGGGTATATATG
>OOFC01000184.1:33769-61118 GCA_900323345.1 Pseudochromis fuscus
AAGTGTGAAGCTGGTGAAGCTGGTTGCTGTTAAAAACAACATGCAGGATTAACTCTTTAGTGCTTAGACGAGTGTCTACGTGTGTAAACACAAGATTTCAATTCAAATTAATGGAGGACACAGTCGGTCTATATTAAACAAATAAGCATGTGACCTTATCTCCTTTATAAGCTACTAGAAGGTTGTGAAAAACACTCTGCATTGCCCCAAAAAACTATAAGATGTTGCTCAAATGCGACATACTGTTACACTGTATTGCGCTCATGCTATACCATAATACAACTGATAGATGAAGATGCTGATATACTGTTTGCACATTACCACACTACAGCTCAATGTTTAGAACACAAGACCTTTGACCTCAGTACATAACTGGCACCAGTAATAAAACTCTGATTAAATATTTATAATTTTATATATTCCTGTATTTGGAAAAGTAAACATTAAAAATTTCCCCATTTCCTCAGAACTATGGGGGCTTTATTTAATTTTTATCTATTTATTTATTGTCAAAATGTTCCCCGTTTAAACTTCAAATAGAACTGTCAAGATAGTGTTAGGGTAGTTTCAACGTGGGATAAGTTGCTGTTTTGCTGTATTTTTATTTTTTTTTTATTAAATATGGCTTTAATGTTAGAATTTTACAGTGTGGCTAAAATGTGTGGTAACTCAGCCTGACCTTAACTACAGCCCAGTTCTTCCTGCGTTTGCCGTGTCACCATCCGCCCTGAACGACGTCATTCTGGCTGCAGTCATGAGCCGTGAATCACTTGACATACCGAAGTAAAATTACAAAAATGCTGTCATCATTTTTCAAAAATATATAATGTTGTGCTGAATTTATAGTTTGCATTATTGCTAAAACTCTCATCAAACAAACCTTGTGAACCTTTAAAGACCCCACTGTTTACTGCCGTGTGGCTGAAATATGTGCCAGTTTGTCACCAGTCCTCATGCCAGGAGGAAGTGAAGAAAGGATCAGGATGCAAACCAGACTCATCTCTCAGGCCTGGGCTTCGTTCCATTAAGTACAAATGGTAACATGTTCATTTTACAGTGTTAAGGACTTCCAACTCTCCATGAATCAAAAATCAGTGTGTGATGCTAAAACACAATTTTCTTACCCCAGACCACATGCACAATTAGACTATACTAACCAGCAGGACGGACCTTTCATGTGCCATCTTCTTAATCGCACATTGCACAGAGGGATGCGAGTCTCCCAAGGAAGTCAATCCTCCTGTATCCCTACGCTTTCTGTTACTCAGATATCTGCAAAGGGAACTGCCACCTTCCTGTAACACCTTACACCACCTTTAACGCCAAAGGCTTTGAAGACAGCTAATTTCCATACTAATTTCTTTCTTTTCTCCCTCCCCTCACCGTAATTCCAGACCAGGCATGAGGCAAGTAGACATGTGTCGCTTGATCTAATGGCGGAGGACTAATTGCATTCTGGGATACATGCCTGGAATTCAAAATGTCCAACAAAAAAGCATGTTGTGCAAGCAGACCACATACAACATCGAGACAATTAATAACCCTCCTTCAGGGGAGAAAATTTGGACTGTCCAGCCTCCCAGAAGACTGCACTGCTGCCTTTATTGATATCTGTGGCCAGTTAGAGACAGGCCTGCCATCCCCAGGCAGTGTGACTCCACTGGGGCTCCACTGTGACTGGACTGTTATGAGGCCAACTTAGCCAGCCTGCTCCAATCATAGGAGCACAAACAAGCCCCTAACCACACTGAATGCTAAGCCAGATCAGTCTCGGGGGTGGTTTGTCAGGTTTTGCAGGGATAACATAGCATGAGATTATTTTTTCTCTCTCCCGCTCACTCTCACTGTCTCTCCCCCTCTATTTCTGTCTCTGTGTCTGTTATTTTGAATTCACATCTCTCTTAGGAGCAGAATGCCTTTTCGACACATGTTGACACGCACATACGCTCACATCCATACGTAGTGGCATAGACACAAATGTGCATGTGTGCCTACACCCACACACAGCCTCACCTCCTATCGCTCCTCGACACACACAACCAAAGTGTTCAAGGTCTCCATTTATATGGTTCAGATGTGGTGCAGCTGTGAAATTAAGATGAGCTGTTGACAAGTTAATGTTAAAATAACAAGGGCGGCTAATTTGTGTCCAGCCTTATGGAGCCTGTACCATCAAAAGCTCCCGAAGCCCAGTATTAAGGTGATGAAGTGCACCATTTTAAACTGGCACAATCATAGGGCAAAGATCTCATTACCATGGAGGCACTGGTGGCACATTATCAAAAGCAATAAACACGACTCTCTCTCATGCGTCTGCATCTATCACGCAGGCAACATATGGGTGCCCGCAGGGGTGGCTGTGCTTACCCGCCTGGGGTTTGCTAACAACACTGTCATGGTCAGTGTAAAAGGGAATGCCATTTTCTTAACAAAACCTCCTTTTTCACCAGCAGGAAGTCAACGTTTGTTAGAGTGAGACTATAACCCTCTCAATGGGGTTTCTGTCTTAAGTAAAAAGTGTGTGCAGCTGTTTGGCTTTGGTGCGTTAGAGGGGTACAAAGAGGCAGCGGCAGGGAGACGAGATGGGTAGTGTGTGTGTGACTGTGTGGAGGGAAGTTGTCATCTGTGGATCTAACCTCGTTGTCTGTCTTTTTAGAGCACACAGCCCAGTCAGGCTAGTCAGGATTTAGAGCATTACCACGGCTAAATCAGCCACAGCCGCTCAAAACATTTTGGATATTAGATGAGATTGACAGATTAAAGAGGAATAAAAAACCCCAACAATATGTTTTCCTCTTCTTTGGTTCCCCAGGTTATGAATACAAAGATCAAGATGTTTGACACATTTACTTAAAACTGACATGCGTCACCACCCATAAGATGCAGCTGAGCACACACCAATTCAAAAGCACAGCTAGAGGTAGTGACCATGACGTCTCTGCTCACTGCTTCATTCTGAGGGGGTGAAAAAGGTACACAGCCACACTAATTTGTCTTGACGAGAAAACAGCTGTAAGCACCCCCAAGAGGGCCGACGAGATAAGTGCCATGTTGTTGAGATGGTATCAGATGGCAACGATGTCCCACCCAGGCACCACACTACATTTTCAGGTGTTCTCTCCACCATGTTGTGCCTATTAATCAGAGCTGACACTGAATAAACACAGCAACACAAAGCTAATTGACCGTACGCCAGGTGAACAGAAACTTGTGTGCTCACAGATCCTGTCTATTGTCTATTCAGAGTCTTTGGTTTGGGTGGCTTTATTGTTGCTTCATTTATGTTTTTTTTTCCCGTCTGTGGCCTCCTAACAAAGACAACTGATTTTGTGCACCGGGGTAATCAGATCAAATCTCTGGCACGGTATTGTGCGCGTGATTAGACCTATTGTGCTTCATGCTATGGAAACAGGGCAGGAATGCTAATATCATGCCTTGAACAGACCAGCATTTAAAATCATGCAGTTTGAAAATTTGTAATCGATATAGCTGGCTTGGTCCAAAACGCCCTGACTCAATATGAATCTTTTTTACACTCTTAGATTGCCCAAAGCGTTTGTAGCTACTGTAAAATGTTTGATTTCCCAATTCAGGAGTGTTTAAAAGAATGGTGCTCAGAGGTCAATGCTTTTCAGGGTAAAATGAAAAGTGTTAAAAGAAGCACTTTGCTGATTTGGGAGATATAGTACTGTAAATGGCAAATATCAAGAATGATGCACTGCTTCAAAACATCTGTAAAGCAAGTTTTTCTTTTCTTTTTTTTTTTCAAATGGAGCTCCTGCAGGCAAAGAGGAAGGAAATCAATGACTGAACCAACATTTTCACGGTGTCCTATTCTGTAGAATTTATGCAGATACATATTTAATCTCATTAATTGTTAAAATGGTTAGCTGTAATACATCCTATGGCTCCATAAACTGTCTCCACAGGCATTGTCCTTTTTCCCATCGTGCATGCTTGTCTGTAATTTAAAAAATAAAAGAGAAAAGATAATTGGGCAAACTGCCATGGCAACAAACTATGTTTCTGTTAAACTGGACTTTGTAAACTTGATTTAATTGGACAGCCATTTTAAAATAAACAAATTACAAAAATAGCATTCAACAAGAAAAAAAAAAAATCAACGTAGTGAATTGTTCATGTTGTAAAACTGTAATTCTCCTTGAACGAATAGCCATTTAGAGATTAAATTGCTATTTTATCATAGAGACATTCAAATAGAAACAGTGAGAGCACATTTGGCTCTAAACATAAGAGGACTGTACACAAAGTCTGTTAATTGCCATCTAACAGCATAAATAGCTAAACCAATTATGCACAAATAGAACAAGCTTCTCTTAAACATATTTCATTTCAGAAGCAAATGGGTCATTGGGTTACAAATTATTAATTGTTTAAACATCAACAAACTGCATATTAAATCAATGGAGCTTTTGATGATCAGGAGCCCCACCAACCATGCAACTTCAAACGGCCACGTGCAACAGTTCTTTCATTCATTTGCATCTGTATGCAACAGGGGCCACATCCATTCTAATATGAGACCATCTGCATCCATTTCCTCCAGCTCGTGTTGGACAAAATAATTTCATTAAACCTGAGGGCAGGCTGTTCAAGAAAACCATTGACATTTCACAAAAACACATCAGATACGTGAAAATCAACAGCAGCTCTTGAGCAACAAAGAAGCCAGGAGTAAAAATTTAGCTTTACACCAACACTCCAGCAGATGATGAAGGAAAGTTCAGTACCATAAATAGGCACAAACAAATTATATACACTTTATTTCCACTCACTGGTTCGCAGCAAAAAGATGGGGAGGGAAAATAAATGGTATTGAGTGGTATTAACAGAATGAATGACACAAAGCTAAGCTGTACCCACTGTACTCTTTCTTCCTCAACTCAGTCACGATGGGGTCCCAGGCCAGTGCTTTGGGGAAATTAGGATTAAAAACAGGATTAAATTAAAAGTCGTGCAACAGCCACCAGCACATCAGAAAATAGTTGCTGTGGAGCAGAAAAGAGTCCGTTTTGCTGTCGAACTGTATTTGCAGCCATGTTGGTGAGCCCAAGGGACTGTATGAACCCACAGATGGATGGTGAGAGTTGATACTAATTGATGTATCATGGACAGGCACAGTGTGGAATGGAGTGGAGGGCGTATCGTCATTGACGAGAAGCCCATAGATTAAGCCTGTCAGTTCCCCTTCCTTTTTGTGCCTCTGGCAAAGGGTGCTCAGGAGGAATCAATTTTTTGAGAAGCTGTATGGGTGAGGACCATAATAATAACATCATCTTCAGCTCCAGCCAAAATAAGCATGGCCATCTTGCCCATTCAAAATCAATGCGCCACTGTCTCTGCTGTCTTAGCACTAGCTACTGTAAGTCCGTGTCTGTGCACGGGCCAAAATCCAGAGCCGGGCAGGACATAGAGGTGATAATGCCAGCATCTGTCAGAGAAGCTTAGATTTTCTTTTCCAAGCAAGCAGCAGGGACAGACTACAGACGTGTGCCATTCCTTGGCAGCAGAGAAAAAAAAATGATATGAAATAAAATCAGCCATTCTCTGTGTTCTTTCAACTGCACTGGTTCAAGCTTTCCACCACAAATGCTTCAAATATACTCAAAACTGATGCGAGGTGGTGAAATTCCCATGGACTTAAATAGCCTAGTGCTGCCTTCTGTCTTTAAGTTTCAGAGTAAACCTCTGCACAGCTTTAAATCACATGCAGGACTGTGCTACATACATGTCAAGAAATACATTTAGAAAACATCTTCACGGTAAACGAAGAAACTTATTAAGATAAGACTGGATTTTGTTCATTGAACTTTTACAAACACTAAATGGAGGTTGCTTAAATTAGAAAACTGACATAAACTCCTCAAAGCTTTAGTAAGGTCACATTATTTATTTTTTTGTTATTGTGACAGCAATCTTTTTGTTTGAAGACTGTACTGACAAGCCTATAATCAACACTGATCATCACTTTCGAACTTCACTCATCATACATGTTTGTTAAACTCTTCCTGTCTTCTTTGAGGGAAGCTGTACCGGTGGATATACTGTAAGATGGTAAATAAAAAAATAAATAAAAAAAAAGATACAAGACAAGAACATAAAGTGCAGCCAGCCAGACGCTCCTGAGCGTTACTGACTGACAGTTTAATGAATCAGTGGACACATAAACACATTACCTTCTCACAATCAGTATTTTTCTCTCTCTTTTTTCTTTTTTTTATAACTGAACAACTGATCACGATGAGAACAAACACTGATGCTAAACAGTCAATGCCACACCACTCACGACAGAAAATTTAAGGATTTTAACATAGTGGTAAAATCAATAAAGGACACAAAGGAACGTCAGCAGCAGGAAGTATATTGAGGTAGATTGTAGCTCATAAATGAAATATGCCACCGCTCTCTGAGAGAAAGAAATACATGGTGGCTAAATTACTGCTATAGTTTATGATCAACCCTGCTGCTCGAGGCAGTGCTGTTGCCTTTATTCACACTGCACTCAACTGCAGGGAGGAAAAAAACATCTGCAACATTTTTAACCCTCTTACCCCTCATCACATACTGTAGCTCTCTAAATTGGGACACCATTTTTTAGGCTCAGGGATGTTTCACCGTAACAGTGTTGGGTTGATGGCAGAAGCTTGAGCTCAAGCATTTTGACAAAGATGAACTCACGCCTTTAAAAAAGAAGAAGAAGAAGAAGAAACAAATAATAGTCACGTGAAAAACATTTAAAAAGTCCATCTGTCCAGTTGTTGGAAACTGTTGCCAACACATGCCATCTAGTCTCTTCTGCATTCACAGTGTAACATTAAAAGCACATTACAGTGTTGCTCATTACTTTGACAGTTGTTACAGGGAGTCTGCACCTGTTCATACAATTAAACTGCTAATGTACACTTTTTAACATCATTTTTAGACTGACAGATATACTAAATCCATCAGGAAACCCTGAGGAACAGAAAGTCCCCTGCCACCGCCTACGGTTGTTTAACTCACCGACATTAAGAATTTATGAGCTTAAAGATTTGTCTGGCTCGCTCCGTATGCGACTGCAACATGTCTTGAAAAGTGTTATGGTGGAGCAAACAAGTTGCTCTGTTGATACTCGCTTGTTTGTCAGGATGTGATTGCATTATGCAGGATAAGAGGAAATATTTTCACTGAGACAATAATGCATCCGGGGTATTTAATGGTGATATGTTTAGGAGATAGTGTGGCTCCACACTTCTGTATGTTCCTCCTCAGCAGGAGATTTGGAGACAGTAGGATGACTTTGTAAACTTTTAAGAATAGTAGTTTCCTTTGTTCTGCTGACTTACAGCATATACTCATAAGTGTTCATATACACATATTCTTGACAGATTTATGATCTAAGTACACAAATATAACACAAATAAAGCTGCTACTATTGATCCTCAGGTGTTTGTTTTTTGTTTCTTTGTTTTGACTGACACATTTGAAGCTTTGGAAATAAGAAAAAACATAAATGATTGAGGTAAATTACATCTCCATATTGGACAACAATGACCTTGTTCTCCTTTCTATATAAGGTTCAATCACTCCTTATTGATTAACAATGATTGGATATGGCTCAGAACTAATTCACCTCTTGGACAGAATATTAATTGTGGTCAAACTGCAGACTTCTATTCCAATATAGAGAGGAAATTGATTTACCGGTGTGTTTCATTGTTATTCTTGTGGCACGCCATTGTTTTTCATTGGGGTGAAACAGTCTGGGGCTGAAACGGACAGGCTGGAATAACAGGATCGAGCGGCGGTTGCGGACGCTAGGTGTCACCCTTGTGACTTTGAAATCGGCCTGCCCTCGACAGGATGTGATGGCGGCTGAGCGCCGGTGAGGCAGGCAGGCAGGCAGGCAGGCAGACTGGCTGCATGGGAGGAGGGTGTGTGTGTGTGTGTGTGTGTGTGTGTGTGTGTGTAAGCGAGTGTCGCTTCTATCTGAATGAGAAGAGTGAGATTTTAAGGGAGGATGATGACAGTCTGCTATATGTGCACAGCCACTGGAGGAACTTTATATTCAGCCCCCTTCTCATTGGCACACTAGTTATTTTTTTTACCCACTTGGGTTGGACGGCATGTAACGGCAGTGGGATGTGCATATCACGAGCAGCCATACAATGTCGGTTTGAATCACATGGAGATGAGAGAGAAGGGATCTTTGAATAATAGCTAATTAATGTGTTGTTTCTTTTGTTATGATGTTATGACTAGCGGCAGGCTGGAGGTCATAGCCCACCCCTCCTCATCATTAACCTTATTAAGAAACGATTTCATATAGTGAAGGCCATTCATTATTTTTCATAGGAGAGAAATGTTTTCGTTGTAATTAAACGTACTTTATTATAGCCTGTCAATAGCGGATGTGTTCCTCTGAAATTTTTTCTTCAAAATAAAATTCAAACAATGTGTATACCTACATCCAAGAAATGTAGACGTTGATACTATGTGGGAGTGTTGATGCTTTAATATTTAAAAGCGAAATGTTATTGTCGTGGCATCTATAAAAACAACAACTGCAAATAAAATGGCTGATGATTGATTTGACCTGTAGCAAGCTTTCCTCCCAACATGGAAACTATTATCTAGACCTGTAAATGTTGCAGGTTCAGACTCGGTGCACATTAAACTCAAGAGGTTGACGTTAGGGAGTATAATGATGTAACATAATGCGCACACTTGCAAGGGCTGTATAGATCAACAGGCCCACAGCTGGCTTTAAATATGCAGTATAAGGTCGCAGGAGATGCTGTCTGCTTCTGCAGTGATGCTATCTGCTCTGGCACGGGGATTACCAAACCTTGACATGCCAGTGTGTCTCAGACAGATCCATGTAAGTTTATGGATCACACTGAGGATCCCCACGGTGAAGATAAAATATGACTTGCTTCATATAATTGACTACTGCAGCAGAAGAGAAAACAAGGACAAATCTATGAAAAGTTATCCCGAGTATCCCTTCTCTGTCTCTGCTGGGGGAAATTAGTCTGTTACTCGTTTTTCTGTGGCACCTATGGGAGCCTGCTCAAAGACCCCCATGGGTCCTCAGACCCTACTTTTGGAACCGTGGCTCTAACGATCATCTGATACTCAGCTTCGTGTTTCAACGTGTACGCCGTAATTGCCCGTTGAGTCATCCATCTGCAGGAGAACAGGTAGTTGGCTGTGTTTCATTGCTGTACTTTGCCCCACCCACCAGCAGCTCCAGCCCTCCTGTGTAACCCCTGATTGGCTGAGGGGATTGCGGGTCCTGAGACTGAGCGCTCGGCTCGGAGCTGCGCGTCCGCCAGTGTGCACCAGTGAAGCGAGAGGAGCGCTTGTTGGAGTCAACTAGACAGCCTACTGGCAACGAGTGGTGACTTCTTTTTTTCTGCCTCAGCCAGGCTGGATATAGGCTACTGTGCTTCAGTTTGCTGCAGCTCTACACTGAACACACCGTAGACTCTGGCAACGTTTCTTCCCACTGGCTTTTGGCTACATTTTCAACGGATGTTTTTGTGTGTGTGTGTGTTTTGCATGGACTAATGACCGGGATTTCTTTTGCCTTTTCCAAGTAAAACACGAGGAAATTAACTAGTAAGCAAAAGCTTCAAGACTTGCGGAGGAGCTGAAAGACTAAATCTGCTGGAAATTAAAAGGTAATCGGGACTTGAGTGATGTGATGAGACATTCCTGCAATTGCACCCTTGTTCTTTAGGCAAAGATATCCGGACTTAGGCTGTTGAATAATTTTGTGACTGCAGATCCTTTTAGCTTTTTTTTCATCTGATGTGCAGCTGAAAGCCTATAGCTGCCGACCGAAGAGGAACATTTTTATCACTGCTTGTAAAATATCGCACAGAACAAGATGTTTATCCAAAATGCGACTTAAATATTGACTGGCATCCAGGCGGAGAATTTAACACGGACTTTTGAGCCCCATTACTTCATCTGCACGGAGGAAATTTTTGTGGACTTGCTCACAGGAATTCTCATTTTTGTGTCTCTGAAGTCCGGCCATTCATCCTCTTTTCAGCGCACTTGAAAATGGACAGTTCATTATATGAGTCATGTGTAAGCCCAGTTTGCCGCTTGATGAGAGCTGCACGGATTTATACGACTAAATCACTGTTGTGAGAAGATTCAGCATGTTTTTACAGCTCTGTCGTCCCCAATGTTTCGTCCGCTGCAGTAGACCGGAGGATGTGCTCTGCCTGAGAAGAGTAAAATAGGCTAAGGCACTTGTTAGAATTATAGCTTTCATACCATGATATAATTTGCATATAAAAAAGAGAGATATTCATCACCCAAACACTTTTTTTCTGGACGTTTTAATGAGATGATTCAGCTGCACAATTTTTCCAGTTTTTTCTGACATTCTTGTGCGTAATTATCAAGGTGTTTATCGGGCACAGAAAAAACTCAACAGGTACAATGCAAACGAAGGAGATGGAATTAATACAATTAACTGCTGTGTTCCTCTTGTTCTGGGTCGGGACTGAGGCTGTTATCAACCTGAAGTATGGAATAAACGAGGAGATGAAGCCCGGGTCAGTGATTGGAAACGTGACAAAGGACGCACTAAAGCAAGGATTTCAGATTGCGCCGCAGCCCCCATACTTAAGGGTTATTTCCAATTCAGAACCGCGATGGGTGGAACTCAGTCCAGCCGGAATCCTTACAACCCAAATGAAAATAGATCGGGATGTAGTTTGTCGACAAAACCCAAAGTGCATTATTTCTCTAGAAGTGATGTCAAACTCTATGGAGATCTGTGTCATCAAAGTTGAAATTGAGGATTTGAACGATAACGCACCCAGATTCCCAACGAGCCACATTGACATTGAAATTTCAGAGAACGCCTCCCCTGGTACCAGGTTTCCCCTAGAGGGGGCAAGCGATCCGGACTCCGGGATCTTTGGAGTGCAATCATATTCCATCACCCCAAATGAGCTTTTCGGACTAGAAATAAAGACCAGGGGGGACGGGTCCAAAATTGCTGAGCTTGTTGTGCAAAAATCACTAGACAGGGAGACCCAGTCCCACTACACGTATGAAATCAGCGCAGAAGATGGAGGAGACCCTCCAAAGATAGGCGCGGTCCAGTTAAATATCAAGGTAATTGATTCTAATGACAACAATCCTGTTTTTGACGAGCCGGTGTATACAGTTAACGTGATGGAGAATTCCCCCATCAATACATTAGTCATAGATCTGAATGCAACGGATCCTGACGAAGGCACTAATGGAGAGGTTGTGTACTCGTTCAACAGTTACGTCACCGAGAAAACGAGGGACGCTTTTAAAATTGACCCCAGAACCGGGATCATCACTGTCAACGGTGTTTTGGATTATGAAACAACGCAAATATACGAGATCGACGTCCAGGCCAAAGATTTAGGTCCCAACTCTATCCCAGCCCACTGCAAAGTCACAGTGAATGTGATGGATACGAACGATAACCCACCTGTCATCAGTTTACTCTCACTGAACACAGAGATGGTGGAAGTTAGTGAGAACGCACAGCGTGGATATGTCATTGCGCTGGTGAGGGTGTCAGATAAGGATTCTGGAGCAAACGGCAAAGTGCAGTGCAGGCTGCAGGGCAATGTTCCGTTCAGACTGCAAGAATACGAGAGCTTTTCCACTATACTTGTTGATGGCAGGCTGGACAGAGAGCAGAAGGACACATACAACCTGACTATCCAGGCTGAGGACAGTGGCATCCCTCCTTTACGCGCCACAAAATCTTTGGTGGTCAAAGTGACAGATGAAAATGACAACCCTCCCCACTTTCTTAAGCCACATTATCAAGAAATGGTGATGGAAAACAACCTCCCTGGTTCATGTCTGCTAGCAGTATCAGCAGAAGACCCGGACCTTGGGATGAATGGCACAGTTTCATACTCCATAGTCCCTGGTGAGATTAAACACATGGATGTAAACACATATGTCAGCATAAACCCCTCAGGCCGCATTTACTCCATGAGATCATTCGACCATGAATACACCAGGACTTTTGATTTCAAAGTTTTGGCCAGAGACAATGGTAATCCCTCTTTATCAAGCAACGCCACAGTCCGTATTGTCGTGTTGGATGTCAATGACAACACACCTGTCATGACAAACCCTCCGCTGGTTAATGGCACAGCGGAGGTTTCCATCCCAAGAAACGCTGGAGTGGGTTACATGGTGACCCAGGTGAAAGCTGACGATTATGATGAGGGGGAGAACGGGCGGCTGACCTACACCATCTCAGAGGGGGACAGGGCTTTCTTTGAAATTGACCAGGTGAACGGAGCCGTGCGCTCCACCCGGATGTTTGGAGAAAACGCCAAGTCCACCTACGAGATCACAGTGGTGGCGAGGGACCACGGCAAGCCCTCTCTGTCCGCCTCGGCCTACATAGTGGTGTACCTCTCACCAGACCTGAACGCGCAGGAGCCTATAGGACCTGTCAACCTGTCTCTCATCTTCATCATCGCCCTGGGCTCTATCGCAGCTATCCTGTTTATCACCATGATTTTTGTGGCGGTCAAGTGCAAGAGGGATAACAAGGAGATCCGGACGTACAACTGCAGGTACTGACTAAATCCTGTGTGTGTGTGTGTTTGTATGTATGAGTGTGTGTATGTATAAAGGATTAGAGCAACACACACACACACACACACACACACACACAGAGGGGGAGTGTGTGTGAGAGAGAGGGAGGGAGAGAGAGAGAGTCCGTGCGTGTGTCCGCGGTCGCGCCTGAAAGTGCCAGTTGTCAGTGCATTGCTTTTGTCGTGCAGCATGCAGAGGCCCTGGTGTGAGGACTGCAGATTTTTTTTTCCACAGCTGAAATCGAGGTAGACCTAAATAAACCCGACTGCTTTAAATCAGACACATTCTGCTGAGGCCACTGTTCCGCGTTAGGCAAACGTGATTGATGGATTTAATCCTTCCATTGTAACCAATTGACTCATAAATACGACGGTTCAACTGTCATGTTCAATTTGCGGGTGTGTTGCCGGACAATTAACGTCCCACTGGCTCAATAGTAGTCCCAGACATTTATTATTTAACGTCCACCGTGGCTGATTGGCTGTTATCAGCTTTAATCTAGTGTGATTATGGACAGTCCTCTAGGATCATTCAGATCCTTTCCTCTGTTTATATATATCAAGGAGTATCTGGAGTAACTACAAAATAATAGCATATAGATAAATAAATAAAAATACAAGAATAATAATTGAAAACATTGTAGTTGAAGTGATGTCTAATTATCTAAGTCACATAAGTGACATTAACTGTTAAGGGCAGTTTCATGGAAAGGAGCAGTTTATTATGCTCCCGCCCCTGCATATTGAATATTCTGTTGTGTTCATCAATCTGAACATCAGTTCTGGCTTTGATTTCCCTGTGCCACATTACCACTATAAATTTACATATAGATTGGATTTGAGAATTTAACCTGAAGCTATAATCATATTTTGCTCCAAACATAATTTTGTTGATTTGAAGTTAACTTCATTTTTCAAGCTGTAGTGGTCATGGAAAAAATGTTTTAATGCTTCCTAAATATTGAGTGATTTTTTTCCCCCTAAATATTGTTTAAAATGATGTTTTTATGAACTTATATGTGGTGGGAAATGTGGTGGTGTGTTGCATTGCAGCATTTTATTAACTGAAGGGATTAGAAGGGAAAATTAAGTGTGACTCTTTCTAACAGCTCTAAGAAAAAATAAATCACAAATTATGACTGCTTCACTGTCAGAAGTGACCCTACCTTAAGATTGCTTACTTAAGTGCTACTCATATCTCCTGCCTGCTTTTAAATACTTTTCTAAATGTGTCTTTATTCAGGTCTGATTGGAAATACAGAAAAAATAAAGGTGCTGACATCTTGATCAAAGAAATTTGTCACATTTCGAGTGTCAGTTATACATTTGGATGATAGAAGAAACAGTGAGCAACAACAACAACATATTCAAAATTCAAAACTGCTCCAACTACTATGCTCTGCTAGTGTGAGCCTCTCTCCCTGCTGGGTGCTTTAATCAGCACTGATGTGCTCTGCTTCTCAGTCGCCACCTCGAATATGAGGAGCAGTTATCTCCAATTTATTGCTTGTCCTCTGTCAGTCTGTCTGACTCTGAAGATTTCCCCTCCCAGATTTCAATTTGGGCACGGAGTAGAGAGACAACATGTTAAAATGATAAATGAAAAAGAGATGGAGTATTTTCTACCCTTGCAGCTGCCCATTTTCTTTCCTCTGAATCAAGGGGAGCAGAAATGGGGGCGGGAGCTGTTTTCAAGATGCAATCTAAAAGAAAAATGAAAAAGACAAACGACAATGGTGCTTCTTCCTAGCTACTGTGATTTTAGAAGCGACAGAGGATTAGTGCTGCTTTTTAGTGAGGAACAGAGGCCAATGGGGCCTAGAATAGCAGAGACATTTCAAACAAGACAAGAGACAAGACCAGAGACATTCCAGATATTGCAATTTCATGGGTAGCTGTAGTTGTAGTGTGAGCTTAATGTGGGAAATAAACCATATGCTCTTTGCCATAAGGTTAAAAATGACCTCTTCCAGAGTTTGAGGTAATGCAGATGGTAAAAAACATCACACATTATATGGAATATGTCTAGTGAGGTTTGTAGTCATCACTGCAGAGTGTTTAGCATCTGTTCTCCTGTGGAAAACAGCAAGACTGTGCAAAGAATGGATATTTCCCCCAGTCCGAGGATCCTTTGATAAAACATGGCTGTGTTGCTCATTTGCTCTTATTAAAGTCAAAATACTCAGTTCAAGTTTGCTGCAGCCAGTGAGAGCAGCTAAATGAATTTGAATCTGCAGTTCTCCTGCACTCCGTATTGCTAGTGGGCTCGCTTGATAATGGAAGAAAAAATGGAATTAGTGTGGGTTGTGTGCTTTGAATATGATTGCATATACCGGTAGTGCTGCTCAGTATCAGTGTGTTCTTTTGCTTTGCTTCTGTGATTTTGGCATGTTTGCATATTGTCTGCCTGTTTGTGACATGTTGATTGTTGAGCATGCAAATGCAAACAAACAAGGGATGACAGCTCCATTGCAAGCCGGGAGTGGGAAGTCACGTAGGTGTGCTGTTCCACCCCTGGACAGGGGCAATGAGCCTTTTGTCTGGCACCCATGGTCAAACAGCGCCCTAGCTGGCATGGTGGGCAAGCTTTTTGGCCGTGTGGACGGGGGAGGGGAAGGCAGAACACTGCTTTATTGAGTCTGTTCAGTTTCTTCTACTTGCGCAGGGTGGCGGAGTACTCATATGGCAACCAGAAGAAATCCAGCAAGAAGAAGAAGCTGAGCAAGAACGACATCCGCTTGGTGCCACGAGACGTTGAGGAGACGGACAAGATGAATGTGGTGAGTTGCTCGTCTCTCACCTCCTCGCTCAACTACTTCGACTACCACCAGCAGAGCCTGCCGCTGGGCTGCAGGCGCTCCGAGAGCACCTTCCTCAACGTGGAGAACCAGAACTCACGCAATGCAGCTCCCAACCATGGCTATCAGCACCCGTTCACAGGGCAGGGTCACCAGCAGCCAGACCTCATCATCAACGGCATGCCACTGCCAGAGGTGAGATAAAACCCACTGTGATCTGTCCTTGATCCTTGGCCGGGGTGCTTTGGCTGTTAGGGGTGGAGGAAAAGGGGAGATTGATTGTAACATTGATTCCCATGACTAAATGCAATGGGGTTTTTTTGTAGCGGTGAAGAAATAGTCATCTTTGTAGTTTTTAATTAACTGTAATTAGTAGGACTTCTTGTTCAAACTATATCTTTAAAAAAAAGTCATGCCATGCGCCACCTTTCTGCATATGTCAAGGTTTATTGATACTTAATATTCTGTTGCACCAAAGGATGTACTGTCAGTGAAATGTTTGTTATTGATGGAAAAGCTGAGCTATTTGAAATGGCAATGTGTCAATCGATCTGAGTGGAATCCTTCAAGGCATTTCAAGGTGCAGAGACACTGACGCTGACCGGTGATGAGAGAGCTTTGCCAAGCAGAATTTGGAGGCCTGACAAAGTGGATTATTTGGCCTCTCTTACTGCACTTGTTTTCTTTTCTTTTTATTTGTGTGTGCTGAGCTATTGCAAAAAGAACAGGAGTTTGTGCACCTGCCAGATGTATTGACCCAGCTAATCAGCTCCAGCACACATCATTTCAGGTGCTAACAGAAAGAATAATCATTGCTTAAATCTGTATGTCGTCCATTTGGCTGCAGCGTTGCCGCATGGCCGCCCTGCACAGCCAGCCATTGAATTATCCTGACATACCACGCTTGGCTCCAGCAGAGCAGTGAAGGTCCGACTTGAAAGACTATTCAAGCTGACAGGTGTATGCCGACCAGCTGATCTTTAGTTTATAGATTTTTGTATGTATGAACTCATTTATTGGATTCTTTTGGCAACCTCACTCTTTCTCTTCATGACCCACTTCTCCTTGATCCCATGGGAGAAAGGGACATTTATGTTTGTGTGTGAGAGAGAGAGAGGGAGGGAAAACGTGCATCAGTATGTGTGCTTGTATGAGGATGTGTAACACGCTCACTCAAACAGACAGCGGCAAATAAGCTCCGGCTCCCATGTACACACACATGCACACACACTTGTAATTGATGAGTCCAATCTCCGCTTGACATTCAGTGAGGAGAAGGTGGGGGTTTGGGAGTGGGGGTCTTAAAACAAGAAACACAAGATGGATATTGATATATTGACTGGATGATCCAGAGAGATCCAGGCACCAATGGATCCTGAGGGGTCAATGAGACCTACTTACAGGCATGCTGATTTACTGGGCCTGTCTGAGCTGGTTCTGACTGAGTGTGTGTGTGTGTGAAAATAACACGAGTGGAAAGAATGAGAAATGCTGCAGCGGGTTGTCCTGTGGTGTTATCCGGTCAGTGGAGGCAGAGGTGAGGGATTCAGCAGGTACATGCACTGACCCGTATGCTGTGATTGTGGTTGGTGGTAGGTAGTGCTTTACAGGTCACCGCCACCCTTTCCCTCAGCCCAAACAAAAAAATGTGCATCTGGCTCTACAAACATGTCAAGTAATGTTATAAAAAATCTTTAGCAGCTCTCTGTCTTTGTGGCTGAAGCATTAAAAAATGGATTTTGATGATTGCATATGCAGAGCTTGCAGTCTTCCTGATAAAGCTGTAAGAGGGTAGATAGAGAGATAAGGAGGGAGCCAGGGTGAATGTTGAGTCTTAGTGCCAGGTGTCTGAGCGCCGACCACGTTTTCTCATTTTCTTAGAGGCAGTTGATTGGCTTGATAGAGGCTGGGGCTGTTTAGCATGCAGCTTCCCTCGCCCTCCTTTTTGCACTTGATGTTGACAAACATCTCTTTGACCCGGCCTTTGCACATTTTCCCTGGACTGAGAAAAGAGAGCGTGTGTG
Organism: Pseudochromis fuscus; assembly: GCA_900323345.1. NCBI lineage: Eukaryota > Metazoa > Chordata > Actinopteri > Pseudochromidae > Pseudochromis > Pseudochromis fuscus. The sequence continues at coordinate 51,221 of OOFC01000184.1, forward strand.
TGATTGAGAAAGTAAGGAGAAGCGGTAGCAAGCGCACGCCTTATCCTCCACCAGAGTAACCCAGCGCAACGACAGTTGCCATTGTTTTCTTTCCTCCCTGTTGTGACATTTGGAAGAAACAGAAGCTATACAGTATGTACAAATGTTGCTCTTAAATAAAAAATGTTTTTTAGTTTAATTACAATGCCATTTATAGCACAAACAAACAGCAGTGAAATGACTGATAATTGCTTTGTTACAATGAGCAAGCTTGGGCTTGAAACCACTTGACTCCACAAGTCCTCAACCCATATCCCATTGACTGGCTAGGACACACGAGTGGCTGCACTGTTGTGATTACTGAGGCTGCTTTGTCCCCAAAAATTGTTTTCATCCTGAGGGCAACCTCATAATTATCCATGATTCATTTATCCTCGGCAGAAGAGCTTTTTGTTTTTACACCAGGGCACAGTGATGCCTCTGTGTTTGTTGATTTTCCAAACGTGTAGTTTAAAATTATCGTAGCCATCAGAACGTGGCCACATTTGGTTTGCTAATAGAGGGAAAAAGAGATATGTGCTCACGTCTATTTGTAATTCATGTTTGTGATCGATACAAAGTTCTCCTCCATTGTTAGTTTATGTGGGGCAGCGAGCATCCTGCTTATGTCAGAGCAGCTGGAGTCGAGCTTTTCCTGCTTCAGACAAAGCACGCTGGCACACACACACACACACACACACACACACACACACACACAGCCGACTCGGCCAAGATAACAGTGACAGGTCTCCCCAAAGACCTCATACCTGCTATTGCATTGTGTATATTGTATTCTCCCTTGTGAGAATGTGTACCAGTATATACCTCCCTAAACATCACTGTCCATTGTTTTGAAAGGCATCAGCTGTGCGATGTTTGTTAGACCTGCCTGTGGTAGCACTAATATGAACGCTCACAGGAGAATAAAGCTGTCTTCCATGGCTTAATTATAGTGAATCACTTGGTGGGGGAGACAATTATACAGTAAAGGAATGGCCTTTGGCTAGAATGTGTTTTTGAATTTGTAATGTGCACTAAGACTTCTCGCACCTGTGATTCCAGATAATGAGCATGGAAGGAAAATGAGTTATCTTACTTTATCGATTAGCCCCATTCAGGTAAGAGAATGATGATTTTTCATTTAGACGGGTGATAAATTATTCAGAAAAAGGTGATAAATGAAATAGCAAAAGGCTGGTTGAACGTTGCACTGCATGGTGTAAAGTTTTTAGTATTCAGTCGGGAGTCCGGGGGAAGTTAAGTTATTTGATAATCGAAGCAATCATCCTTCAGATGCTCGCCACGCTCCTTTAAATGTGCAAGTGTTATATAAGCCTGCCAGAGTCAGGTCCAAATTCTTACAAAAAAGGAAGGGATGTACATTTTATGTTTGTTTGTTCAGCTCATGCAGTCAATCAAAGGATGCTAAATGAGAGAAATGAAAATTGAAACAAAACATCTGACAGGGGAGCTCACTGCGCCAGCCTTGCTGTTTTTCCCCGTTAGTAAGGAAGATGTTTTGATATTGATGTAGGAAAGACAACAGGGAGTGGTTCCAGCGAGGCTGCACATCCCTTGCTATCACTTCACATCAGGACAATATGCATGGGAGCATTCAAACGTGTCATATTGAGCATGCAAAGTAGATGTCATGCTGTCAGTGCATACTACACATCTGTTGAAACTGCCAATCTCCCCCAACACTCACACTCATGAATACACACGCACACATAATATTTCTTATGGAGTGTCACATTTATTTGAAATATGTGCTGTGACATTATCATTTACATCATTATGGCCAGCTCAGAAATCTAAGAGAAGGAGAAATGAGAGGCATAATCCAACATTTCTGATAATCAAACAATGCTGTGATTCTGCATTGAAAGAACAGTCTAGTGGTAATGAAAATGTGACATATATATATATTTTTTTTTTCAGTTCACAACTGTTTCTCCTCAGTGTAGGTAGGTTTATGGTATAGGACATGATGTATACTATAATATTTTTTTCCCTTTGTCTCAGCAGCTTTTCAATTTTACATTGGAAAATGTATTAACATTTTGAAGGTCTTTTTAGACAAGAGGATAGTGCAGATTTTGAGTTGGTATTCAAGCTTCATTTTCAGTTTATCTTTGCAGACTGTATCTGGCAAAATCGTTTAGCTTTGTTTGTTTGTTGTCTTGGACAAGCTGTGATTGACAAAAAGTAGAGGACATCACTATTTGTTGAAAGTGTAGCTGGGAGAGAACAACATGGAAAGCAGAGAAGCAGAAATTGGAAGTAAAGCTCGCCTCTCTTGTCTGGTCCCAGCTCTCATGTTGTGGCTGAATGCACATGTTTATTGCAACATGGAGACAGTGGGTAGTTCTTTCAAAATGTAAAAGATCATCGCCTGAAAGGGGTTTTCCAATATTTGACTGTCAGCTTTGTGTTTTGATTCCTCTTCAAAGCGAATAGAATGAACGAATCTGACATTTTGATTAAATAAACTGAAAATATCCTGACTCGTGCTCTCAGCATTTACAACAAGAAGATTAGAGGTATAAGTAGAAAGTAATTTCAAAAATGGAATTTCCAGTTATTTAAATTGATTTTTATATTCAGGTAGATTATTTTTAGAGAGATATTAAAAATATATAAATGTAGTCCTACATGTTATGCAGGAATAATAGATATTACATTTAATCGTTTTAATTTTAGTATACAACCCAATAACCTTTAAAGGAGAAAAGCTTTAAGGGTAAAAAAAAAATAGCTGGATTCTTCGATGATAAAGAAGCTTCAGCTCTGAACAGTTTGTCAAAGACTAGTCATCATGGGAAACAGAGATATACAGACATTGTGCAATAAGGGAAGGAATACATAACAGCTTGATCTTAAAAGTCAGAATTTTTTTAAATTTATTTATTTATTTTTGATGCATTGGAAGACTGGGGGGGTGTATGTTGCATTCTTTAAAGTCTCCTCTTTTCAAAGCATTTGAAAAAGAATCGTTTCATCTCCAAAAGGTTCAGATACGCATTGATTGAGTGGCAGATGAACCTGTTAATTATTTAGAGAGGTTATTTGTAAGGCAGAGACTTCAGAAATGCTTTGCTTTTCAAGTGTCAGTGTTTATAAGGTGAAATGAAGCTGTGTCTGTCAAAAATAAATTAACAGTGTGACAGTGATGTACTCAGTGCCCTCTTATAACATTCTTCAGCTGGCTCCTCCTATCATGTTTAACACACAAAACTGGTGCTGGAGCTGTGGGTGATTGAGCAGCATTACTCAACAAGATGGTTTTCAGTTCATGTACAACCAGCGCTAGTTTTACACTTGGCTGCGTTTTTATAGCCTTGACCCTAACCCGCAACACCCCATCACTGCATGTCATTCTTGATGTTGCTGAGGTACAATGAAATGACATAACAACCCCGGGCAGCCAGTCAGAGGCGTCCAGGCCCACCGGGTTGCCACCCTCTCGTTGGGATCAGAGCATCCAGCCAAAAGAGCTTAAGAGTCAAAACACATGAGTGATGGCGTCTGATGTACACATGTCACTGGATGTGTCCTTAACCACAAGTGACTTGTACAGATTATACAGAGGGAGTAATGCTGCAGAAAAATGGCAAGGCCTAGAAAATCGAGGAGAGACAGAGTGGGAGAGAAGAGGGGAGCGAGATCTATTTATAGAAAGTCAATGATTTTCCTCAACCTGTATTGCTGCTGCCTGAAACATGTTATTTTTCTCAGTAAAGTGCAGTGTTAGGATGAGGAGGAGATTTTATTGCACCGGGTCATATTAATCTCTATAGAAAGCAATCATGTCACTTCTCTATTGCTTGTACAAACTGCTCTTTTCCCTTGAAAAAAAACAAATGTTATGATTATTTCAATGTGCGTGTGGATGTCAGTAGTGATACTAACAGAGGATAGTGGTTGGAGGTTTTGCTTCATCTAAAAATCTTCTTAAATCAGCAAATAGTTAAAGATCTTGAGAAGCTAACTATATATGCTGTGACAGGCCCACAGCTATGCCAAACTGAAAAAGTAGCATCATATGGTGTATTATAATAATCTTAATCATTCCTAAATCTTCCGAGATCATTTTACTTGGTTGAAGGCGACAGCACTGAAAAGCAACACACTTTAAATTACTCTAAAAGCTCTATCGCATGGAACGAATTAGCTTTCTTGTAAACATGAAAGCAAAGGGATTTTTGTGGAGCCAAAAATAGTTTCTTAATGGCAGGAGTCATCCAACAATTTATGTTACAAGATATTTACTGGACACGTATCTAAATGCAAAAAGGGGTATAATGGCATCGGGCTTATAGGTTGATGGGTCCACCCGTAAATGAGAAAGGGCTAAATGGAGTGAAGGAAATGGACATAGTGATGATGTTTATTGCTGGGGAAGGGGACATCATTACGCACCTTGTTTAGCCCTGCAAGCAATGCTGCGTGGACGTAATTACCCGTTTAAATGAGTTTCCCGCAGCGTTGTTTTTTTTTTATTTCTCGAATTAAACTCTCTGACACAAATATGCTACATTTTGTTTTCTTTAATGGAAATGCTTCAGCATCTAAGTCCCACTGTAGAGGAGCACAGAGGTGTGGAAATACACTATAAACATGGGTTATCTAGACATTTGGAAGTGGTCACACACAGCCTCTCACACATTTTAGAAAAATAAATAAATAAAAAAGCTTATATGTCAGACTTTTTTGGTTTGTTAGTGTGACGCAAAACTAAGTTGAAGTTTTGTAGGGGGAAAAAAAAAAACTACAGTAACTAATAAAAGTCTGAGGGAAATTTTTGACAAGAGTGGGCTCCAGGAGAATAAAAAGAAATAACCCCATTTCTTATTAATTCAAATTTCTCCGCCTGTGGTAGAAAATGCCTGTGTTTACATTAATATAGGATAGAAAAGGTCAGCTTACATATTTAAAAACACAAACCCTAAGACTTGTTATGACCAGAAGTGAAATCTATTTGCAGTGAAAGCTCACAATAATATTTTCTCTGTTGCTTTCAGTGTGTGTCAAGAGGAATCTGCCCACCTTCGTCCCTGTGGCTTAGGAATATTAAAACAGCAGCATTTGTACAATGTGTACTGGCGTGCCCTGTAGGAAAACATAGACACTCCTTCAATATATTTGTCCCTCCTTGCAGATAAGAATAATAAAGGACTTACCATCCATATTGTGGGGGAATTATTTTTTCCTTTTCTGATTTGTTATGAAACAACAAAACCAGAATATTTTTCAGAGAATAAACGCAGTGAGAAAAAAGTAATTACAATTCTCTCGTAATGACCATTATGTGTGCCAAAAACTAATTTCATCCAAATGTGCAGAGAGAAAAGGTATTAATTAAAATTCATGGATATCAGGCTTGTAATGTTTTTTCACCGGCCTGTGTTAGTTGAACTGCAGGTTGCCAGACTTGTTACCACATTGTTAAGAGAGTTCCCAGGGCTTTTTCCTGAATGCTGATGCTATGCTTTTTGAATGACAGGGAAATGGGGGAGGGACTCTGTGAAACATAACAATACTCACTGTGAATGGAAACTTTTCCAAGCAGCCAGCTCTGACACTAGGGAAGAATGACCTTTCCAAGTGTCCTGTTTTTTGCCTAAAACAAAGAGGGAGCAGGAGGATGTTAGTTAGCATTTCCCGCATCAGATTAAATGTCAACTTCTGCATGCATAATTGTAGAATGGAAAGGAGGGAGACTTGAAGTCAACCAATTTGCTGGTGTGTGTATATGAATCCCAAGTTTGGCTGTTCACTGCATTGCAGATATTTCCTCAGTTCTTTCTGTGGCTTTAGTTCTGTTATATTTGGATTTATATGTTAGAACTGCGCCTGGCTTTGTGGTAATTGTAACATCGAGTGAAACTTAATTCAGCTGGAAACAAAAGAAATCTCCCTTTGTCACATGCCTACCTTTTTTTTTTTTTTTTTTTTAAAGAGTTTAAAGAAGGCGGAGCGGACAAAAGAAAGCAAACGTCATTATATTACTCACACAAATGCTGTATTATACCTTTGCTTTGTTCACTCCAGTGGTAAAGCAGCCTTTCCCGTTCCTCCCCTCCTTTCATTTTAGCAAATTCATACAGCGTCTTTGTTTCTAGACATAAACCTGGATTTGCATTAAGAAGCCCATGTATGGGATGTTTGATGAGTACAGAGGCTGTTGGCAGGCGCGCCACTATAGCAGCAATATCAGCCGCCTCAGAGGCATGCAGCAGTATGGCTAGAGGAGCAGCAGGGTAGCGTAATTGTGCATTGTTCATCCACAGAACAGAGGCAGAGCATGTAATGAGCTGTAGCATTTTCACCCAGCCAGCCTAATGGGCTATGACCGAGTATAGGCCTCTCAGAGCCCTCGCGCTCCCTCTGCCCTGTGTGGCCAGTGTCTCGGGCCTCCTCTTTTCTTTTCTCCCATTCTCCCATTCTTCTCTGCCCGATCAGCGTCAGCCATTCCTTCACCCCTGTTATCCCCCTCCTTTATCTCTGCTCCCTCACCCATTGTCCCCCTGTCTGAAGAGATGGTGGGACCCCTAATGTGTTCAATGTGTGGCTCCTTTTCTCATTCATGATGTCTGTAAACCTCTGATTCAGCCTGACATAAATCAGAATAGCTCATTGATGGAGTGCTGAATGCAGCGTGATTACATTAAAAAACCCGAACACAGAATACAAATAAAAGTTCAGGGGGAGAATTTGCTGATGTTAGTTGTAGGGGATTTGTTGTTAGAACTCGGCTCATTTTTCTATCAGAGGCTGTTTTGCATTTTGATTATCTAGTTTTCCTGAAAGCAATTCAGGTGGGCCTGTTTCAGTCTGGTTTGTTTTTCTGGGATTAGGGCTTTTCAGAAAGTGCCCTGCCATATTATTTACACCCATATCTCGTTTCCAGGGAGGCGGGAAACCATTTCTTTGCTTGAGTGATACCAGGTCAAGTTGGAAAGACAAGAATGTGTGCTAGGGAATAGATTAGATATCTACTCCATACTGAGCGCAGAAGATGAAAACTGTACTAATGATAATAGTTATTATTGCCTTGCAAGGGAATTCATAACAGCTTTGCCCACATTTCTGTGCTCTCTTGTGGCATCAGAAAACAATATTCCAGGGTTCAGTCGTCTGGCCGTGGAGCACAATGGGACGTAAGTTTTGACTTTCCCCTCACGTCCATGATTTGACATACCACAGCTCAGGCAGCCAAGTTAATGAATGAAAAGCACTTGGCCTCTGTCAGACTGCTCTGAGTGCTGTACGCTCCCCAGTAACCTCCTTAGTTCAAGATTAGCTGTTCCCAATTCAGTCTTGTGGGGAGCTAGTGAGTTGGGGAGGCAGGATGTCTATAGTTGTTAAAGGGAAGATTGCTTATAATCTGTGCTTTAATAACAGACATGGATCTCAGGAAGGTCACTGCGGAGTTGCGTCTGAGTGGTCTGATCTCATTCAGAGATTGTTACATCAGAGCAGGTTGTAATGGGTGAACATATAGAATAGAGTCACATACATTCACACACACAAAGGAACAGCCGCACTGCAAGCACAATGTTCACACAGTCTCTAGGAAACTAATACGACATCTCATTCAGCTGATTGCTTTTTTCCCATATAGAGCTAAGCTAACTCCAGCTTCTGTTGAAGGGGAATGTTATCAGTTTTCTTATTTAACTCTCAGCTAAAAAGAGTAAATTACTATACTATACTACACTACTATACTTTCCAAAATGTCAAAGCACTCTTTCAGTTTATCTTTGTGGAAATGTATATTTTCCTTGAATGAATGAGTCTTAGTTTTGTGTCTTTTCTCATCCATGATTATCAGGCTAAAATGTTGTCAGTCCTAACTGTTAATGTGGACCCTGCCACCCTCTTTGTATGTGTGCGATACAAGATAGAGTGATGGGGGAGGACAGACATGGGAGTAGTGTTCTGACTTTTCATTTGTTCGCTACCCAGTAATAATTATTTTAGCCTCTAAGCCCCAGATTTGGCCTTGTTTTGATGTGGGAAGCAGCATCAGTGGGGACAGAGCAGCCTTGCCCTGGCTCAGAAGCTTGTCTGTGGCTAAGCTGGTTGGCATCGAGAGTCAGGTACACAGCATGGAAGACATTTTGAGTGGAGACACAGGAGGTCAGCGGAGACGAGAATTCAGAATATTCAGTTTAGGTGGAGATGAGTTGAGTTTGCTGCGCGTTACCTCCACCAGTTCAGCTGGTGGCAGAGTGAGGAAATTTTCTAATTATAGACTTTCATCATTTGTTTGTAGCACTGGTAACAAGCCAGTTGCCAGCTTGCATGAGCAACTGCAGAAAGCTGACTTTTGGTTTAATTTGGAGGACTAGCTATAATCCAGACTAAGTCCCTTAAAGCTGAAGCCTCCCCCCTCCTCCCACAACTGTTGGATTACGGGAGTGTCTTTAAAAGGATAAGGACCTGCTTATCACTGCCTCCCTCAACACTTGTTTGGGACTTCAGATGTGGGGGAGGATGGTTCATCGTCACCCAATGTGGCCAATGTGGATATGAGTCATAGAGATTAGGTATCCGACAAGTGAGATCAATGATAATCACAATTTATGGTTTTTAAACCCCCACAGTTACAAAGACATAAGGATCTAAGCTCGTGCCTCTGCTCCCCAGTGATTTTCATCAGTAAGTTGAATCCAAGTGGAAAAAAGCTGCTAAATTAGATGTCCAATATCACTGTATGTGTGAAGTTCTTCTTCCCTTTAATCACTTTCACACATATATTTATTACATTTGACACAATGGCTTTGGAATATCAGAAATCATGGGAGCATATGTCAAGATCAACTGATCAAAGCTGCAATAAAAAGACTCTGTAAATTTCTCTATGTTTAATAGGAGTTCCACATTTCAAATTAAATTAAAATATGATTTGCTCGTAGACAGCTTTTCTTACTACTACTAGTGGTGCTGATATTTATTCCACTAACAATCACTAAAAGATGTTATTAGTGTGGCATTACACTGATAGTTTTGCATGCTTTTCCAATTTATTATCAGTATAGTTTTTAAATTTTAGCATATGAAGTGGCCACGCAACCCATCAAAACTTCAGGAAGTCAGTGGTTATTGTTAAGAAATAATTTAGTGTGTAACTCTCCATAAAGCAACATGTTTTAATATTGTGTTTTTGTACAAGCTAAACAACTGAGTTATAATGATAGATTATCATTTTTATTTTATAATTTTCCTAAATGTGGAACTGTTACCTAAAAGCTGCACAGAAATTATTGCAAATCATGAGCTTTTTAAAGAGCAGGAAATTTACACCACCATCCAAAAACACACAGCTTTTGTGGACTGTGATGTAAAGGAGCTCATTGTAACAAATGAGCTAAAACATGCAAAACAATGATCTGTTCAGCAGCTGTAGTTCAGTTCAGTTCAGGTGACAGACAGAAGCTGGAGGAAAGGCTTCTCCTGCTCGTTGTAGGACTGTTTGTATCACTCACTGCTAAAGCAGTGTTGTCATGAGTTATGGGAATTGGAGCTGTTGCTGCAAGAAAACCAAGCCCAATGTAGCACACATAAGCATATGTGTTGTTTGAGATGCTATATTTAAGTGTGAGGTTGTTACTTATCTCTCAGTGTGAGATGGTGACGAGATAAGGGAGCGGAGCGAATTCCTGGTGGATCCAGGCTGTGAACCCTGAGCTCTCAGCTTAGGATCAGTCTGGGAGTTGCAGGGGGAGCCAAGTCACATGGGAGCAGCATAGAAATAGAAGTACCTTAGTGTGTGTACTTGTTTACCTCCGTGTCAACATTTGTGACTCAGCTCATTAACCTGGGCACTTGGGTGGATCGGGAACATCTCTTGCTTTCTGCCCCCCCCTTCCCC